>JAOEJI010379085.1:0-10415 GCA_025448255.1 Umimayanthus chanpuru
CCCCCCCCCCCCCCCCCCATGTGCCTTCCCTGCCTGACGCTAGCTACGAGCCTTTCATAATATGCAAACATCAATGCAAATTAATGTTCTTAATGTGTAAACTCTATAGACTGGTTGAAGCTTATTGTTGAAAATATAATGCAGCATTTGTTTTGGCCTTGATTAAACTGTGACTTTTTTTGGGACCAGTAAACCTGATGATCTACTGGATCAGTTAAACATATAAGTACAGAAGTTAAAAGACTGAAAAATAGTGGAGATACTAACAATAAATGATTTTTAACCAAAATAACCGAGCGTCTGTTCAACTGTCTGCATAAGGATAATGACATATCCTAACACAAATTTTAATTTGATGCACGCAAGTATGTATTCGTGTAAGTAATCGTACATAAAATGAGAAAAACACAAACAATTTTTAAGTCTTACAGTTTTAAAACCTTGTCATTATAGCATCTTGGCATTCCTATTTCAACCGTTGCACGTTCTACACAAGTCGTGTACGCATACGGAAATGTATATATGTATGTATGTATGTACATTTATGAAGTATTTAAGTATGTATGTATGGCGAGATATTGAGATCAATGGCTGAAGCTATATGTACTTGGCTAATCTTTTATCCTATCTTATTTAAAACTTTAAGAGGCTGTCACTTGCATACATATCTACAGTCATGTAAATATACAAACTTGTCCAGAATCCACAACGAGCTTTTAACATAACCCAAGATGAGTTTGTTACCTTTGCTGACCGTTCAAGATTAGTTCAATATCTCCGTTCTTATAAAGCACCAAGGCTATGACAACAGTGAAAGGGCTCAGCGTGACGTAAGACAATACTGTGGCCGCTGGACGATCGCTGGCGGCGGTCTGGATCCAGAAGCAGATCGTGAACGAGTCCAAAGCTCTCGATAACTGAAGTGTCAGGGACTCGCTTCCATTTGGATTGGTGAATTTGACGTCATAGCCTTCATAAAAAATGCGGATACTCAAATGTTATGTTGAGTTAGCTAAATCTTCTGTTAATCATATGCTTTTCATTCAGACTATACACCAAAATAAATTTCTGGGTTGTATAAATGACCATGTTAACGAAAAAGCTTATGAAGTCCCCTTTACATACACTGATTACTGTAAATGCTTATACATTCCAAGGACGATAAAAGCGTGCCATGTTTTAACTGCATGCAGTGGCGGTTATTGCCTCTTCCCTTACAGAGTTTGAAAACAGTGCCTAAATGAACTGATTTATGACTTTTCCTAAACAATCCTAAATTCGAACTTATTTACTTATGTATGTAGTTTATATATTTACTAGTTAGATTGCAAAAATCATCTTAATGATGGAAGCAAGTGCTTGTTTTGACGACAGAAAAAACAGATAAACAATTAAAGTATCTATTCGCTTTTCGACGCACTCGTCCGCAAATAATATATAGTTATCGTTCTATGTGTGACTCTACTGCTATCAATGGAGCAGTCGGACTGTCAGAAACACTTAAAAGGTTTATTCTTATATATAAATAGCTGGGATGTTGAACTATACTACAAAAATAACTTTTTGAATTTTGCTTCAAAAATGACGCTTCCATTGTGGTAAAGTGGTTTTTGGCCGATTCAGATTTCGTTACAGTTACAGGTAAAAAATCTTTTGCCGAGTTTGTCTTGAGACTACTTTCCTATTAACCCTAAATGCCTTGAACAAAAAGAAAGCTACACGAACACTTTCGACGCAATTACTCTGACTGACATGATATTTTGCACATAAAATACATTAAATTAATGATAACCACGTGGTTTCTAATTGGTTTCCATGGCAACCATAGTTACATAAATAACGAACAAGTGGCTAACATGCATCTTGGACTTTTAAGTTTTCAGATTTTATCCAAATTTGAAATATAATACTGAAAATGATAAAACAACATTTTATCGATCGAAATCTACAAAATAGTTAGAGTCCCTTGTAAAGTTGTCAGTATTTAGTTACTTTTTGGCGAAAAGTTGCAATTTCGAAGTCAATAACACACAAAAGGCGTGTCTTATTATGATGACGTCATCAGCTGTGACGTCACCCAATTAGTGTCAAAAGATGTGTTAACGAACAAATAACAGCTTTACGAAAGCTCTTCGTAATTGATCAAGTTGCAAAAATTTGAAGCCAAATAAATCGAAGGAGTTCAATTTGACGCCCCCGCCCACAAGGTTTCTAGGGTTAAATCTAAAGTAGTGTTTTAACAACTACGGGAAATACCTACAACACATTTCTTCAGTAATTTGCATATCAAATATTTACCGCGGTACGTCTCGCAGTGTACTCCCGTGTAACCATACGGGCATGAGCACTTGTATGCTGACACAGGACCTCCCTTTACACAGGTTCCTCCATTCTTACAGTGAGTAATGACGCACGGGGGCTGGAGGTAAAAGAAGGTGATAAATATTGTTTTGTAAGTGATTTTATTGTTTATTAATAATATAAGTTAACAATTTCAGCTCCATAGACATATCATTTCAAGTTTACATTCTTAAGGCGGCTCTCTGATTGGCTAATCGAACAATAAGGACAATAAAAACCAACACCTTAAAACAAGACAATACCAAGCAACTTTGTTGATCGATCACAATAAGAGGCAATAGAGCTACGTTATTACCGAGTGATAGAAGCATTCTGTATACTCAACTGAATACCCTCTTTTACAAAAGGTTACTACTACTATAAATTAAAAGAAATATGTTAACCTTAGTATGCGGTAGATCATAAAATGAAAATACGGTGGAAGCAAACCGAAATAAGAGAAGTCTGCAGAGACCAGTGCATCGACTTGCAATGACCGTGAGTTTTTATTTTTTTATCAGAGTATGTCAAAGTAATTCCACAAGTTTATTGTAACAAAATATTTTGTCCCTGCTACATTTGGTGTTATTGTCACTATTATTAAATAAATGTTTCTTCTTCTTCTTACAAATACTATTATTGCTTTTGTTGTTATTATGATTGTAAATTTTCAAGCTAAGTTGAACAAGTATGACCTCGTTATTGGCAATTTTGAGATTACGTACTATCCTCCCAACTTTGCTCTCACTTATTACACCAAAAACACCAAAAAATCTTCAAATCCTTCATTTGCATGACCATAAGAAATTGTCATTTAAAACATTTACAGATTTATAGCGGATTAGTAAAGCACCAAATTTGGTACTCTTCATAATCATGGTAAATTTGCTATATTAATAGAAACACAACGGAAAAATTATTGTCTTGGAAACTACGCCAACCGTGCTGCAGTTCAAAAGCTAATCGAGGCTATAAGTCTTCTGCATGAGCAACATGTAAGTTTATTTTACTTGGAAGCTTGTTTGAAACAAACTACTAAGAAACCAATATTTGATAAGCAGCAGGTATATGTATCAGTTGCTCAGAAGTACTGTTTTTGCTTCTCACAATAAACTGGCTCCTCCTTACCTAAGATCCTATCTAGGTTGCACCACGCTTCTATATTTAGGTGTTACAACAGTCACATCTCTGACTACCATTGCATCCTTCTTTCCTATCCCAACATCAAGTCGAAGAATGCTCTTGCCGATAATTAAGCATTATCACAACATAGAAATGCTGATTATAAATACAACTTTATTTTTGATTTTAATACCATGAGAGACAAATTACTACATAATTTAGCCGGGTAATTTAATCGTTAATATTTGAAATTACGGATTATCATATATATGGATGTTTAATTCAGTTTATCGAACTTCGACAGGCTTTGTCACTGAACATACAAGACTGTTACTGTTTCATAAAGAGATGTTAAGCGTAATTTGCTCACATTGTATTCAAATATAAATCAAAAGATGACTCGTGAGATAAAGGGTTAATTCACTTGTGTTTTGTCAAAATACGGCTCGGGAAATCAGTAAAAACTTTGTTAAAACACGTGTGAATTAATCTTTACTGATATCCCATGTCTTCATTTAAATACATTTTCATCTTCTCCTTGTTCTTGTTCTTCTTGTTCTTCTTGTTCTTCTTATCATAACTACTTTTAATACTGTTGTTATTACCTAGCACTTATAGATGAATCTGGTAAAATTCAGCACTGTGTGTATTTTTGAAAAGTTTTTGTTCTAACTCACGGATATCTACAAACCTTTTCCCAACCAAAGTAGGCGAAGGACGTCCGTTTTACAAAATCTAATGGCTTCGTATCACGTGTTTCACTATTAAGCCAACAGCGTTTCCTGGGGTTTGAACTTTGCTCAAAGTTGAAGGATTTGCAGTCGAGGTTGGCGATACATTTGTGCAGGCAGTCAAATTCATTATTAAGATTGTACTTTGCTATCACGTGATTCTCTAATACCCTATCTGCAAACAAGTAGTAAATGATATAATGTTTTAGTAAATCTAAAATCTTGGATACTTCATATATCTATGAAAACGATCTAGTAATATGTATAAGATTCCACTCCTCGGGGGTACTTAGGGGTTGTAATCGGCGATTTAGTATTTTTTAGGGATTGTTCAAGCAAAATCTATTACAAAAACAAAACAAGTACTTGTTAGGGTATAAAAATTTTGAGTTATCATGGGTACAGATCTTTTGAGTGTCGCTTTTTTTTTAAATAAACTCCGTTTTTTTAAAAAAAAAAATAGTAACATAAACTTGTTATTAATAGCGGCATCCCGTGGAGCAGTATGTCAATACACCTATGTCACAGCTACTTCCGCTGGTTTCAAAGTCAAAAAATAACTGTGGGGCTGGTATATTTTAGGTTAATTTTTGACAATGGGGTATGTTTTAGGGTGCGCAAATTTTTAAGGCTTAGTATTTTTTTAGGGTAGTTTTCTAGGATTTCCGACGGTCATCCCTATCCTTTTTACCCCTGAGTACCTCCCGGGGGTTCCACTTTAACTCATGATGTATACCAAAAACAAGAAAAGAAAAAGGGGAAATGAACCCTTTTAGAATATTTCTGTATGTAGTTTCAGATTGCTTTTACTTCTTTTTGCATAACACAGTTGGTTCGGCAGTACAGCAGGCGCATTACGTTAACTTTCTTCTCCTGCAATTGGATCAGATTGCAAACACACAATCCATTTCTTGAATTTGAAGCTTGCGTTATTAACTAAAGTTAGCTTTTCCTTGACTGTTAGGATATTCACATGTTTTCCGCAAAAATAAAACTATAAATTCAAGAAAAATACATGTATGAGTCAATGCTTTAATCAAAGCCAATTCCCAAAGTCAAAACGGAAACTGTAAGAACCGCCAGTGAACCGCGATCACAGCCAATTCTCTGGGACCGGATAAAACATTAACTGGACAAGCAGAAAGCGATCCAATGGTCAACAAAGGAGGCCCTACCTTCTGCAAGTTTTTCAAACATCCCTCTTCGACTTTGATCATCTGTTTGAGCGAAAGGTCTCAAATCATATGCTGCCTTTGATGCTCGTAAAATGACGCATAAAAGGAAGAGTATCAGCGCTTTATGAGTAAGTTCCATCTATAGAAAAAGAAAAGGAAGATTGCACTATACCATAACTAAAAATATACCTGCATTGTACTGCATTGTAGATATTGTATTGTTTCGTACTGTAAAGAAATACATTCTTCTGTTCTGTGTTTTAGTGTAATTTGGTGGAGTAAATAGCGTAGTGTCCCAGGGGCCCCACTCACATATTTTAATGACGGGGGGGTCCGAGTGATTTTTTTGGGTCTGAAATTTTGGCCAAAGGTGATTTTTTTTGGGTCTATGAAAGACGCCGGGATTTTTTTGGGTTGCAAAAAAAACGGAGGGATTTTTTTGGGTTGCGAAAAAAGATATAAGGGATTTTTTTGGGTATGTTAAAAAAAGTAGTGATTTTTTTGGGTATAAAATATGAACCTCTGTCGGATCCCCCCGTCATAAAAATTGGTGAGTGGGGCCCCTGGGCGTAGTGTAGTGTGTTGCATTTTATTATACTCAACTGTGTTACGGTAGTGCAGTGAATAGCGCAGTGTAGTGCACTGTAAGGTAGTGTAGTGTGGTGTTGCTTTATTATAATGTTTTTATTGTGTTGTATTGTAGGGTATGGCATTGCATTAGAGAGCATTGCAGTGTAGCTAATGTAGTGTAGTGAAAAACGCTTATTTAAACATCTTGCTTGAAGAATTAAAATAGATATAGAAACAATAAGAAAGTTAAGGTAAACAAGCATCCCAGTCATATCTTCATAATCCATATAACAGTCTGCAAAATGCAGCTTCAATGATCAACCTTCAGTTGTGATACTGAGAGGTCTAGAGTTAATTTGATTGTAATACTCAACTTTAATTTTCATAATCCACCAAAAACCTGAAAGCTGCGAAATTGAATCTTTGCTATGAAATATTATTTTAAATTTCAATTTAACCAGTGAGACATTTAAGATTATTCGACTCTTCTCAACACATCTCTATTAGAAGTGCTTTGATATTTTAATACGAGAAGAAATCAACTAGAAAAGGCAGAAGTAGTTAGGGTTTGTTATATAATTTCCGCCAGGAAAGTTAGCTGATACATTCAACGACTTTGAATAAAAGATAGCTGTTGAATCTCAGAAAGTTTTAGGAAAATTGTTTCTCAGTCCTGCACTCGAAGCGAGTACACGCAGTTCATTTTGTTTACGGTGCCCGGTTGTTCAAAGCCCGATTATTGCTAATCATGGATTAACACCATAGGTTTTATTAACTGTTAACCCAGGATTAATACTAATCGTGTTTTGAACAACCCGACCCTGCTTTTGTATCTCGTGGTGCTCGTAGAGGCTGCTTTCCTTTGAATAGTCAATGACTATTAACTTTGCTGTTTGAAAAATGACATGTCTATTTTCAGTTAGAAGTATCGTTTACAATAGCTCGTACTTATATAATGGGATTGCCCCTGATATTGTGTGGATATTTGAAATATTATTATATTAGGTCTTGATAAAAGTCACAAGAAAATATAAAATGTCTTTCATCTTCTACTGAGGCAGAAAAATAGGGATTACACAAACGGCTGTTTCTTTCCAATTTAGGTTTACATTTAACCAGTTTTGAAAAGCAGACCATGATTCCCAATTTCAATTTCATGATGTATGTTATCTTAAATTTGTACTCTTCAGTGTGTCAAGGTCTTTCCGTGCAGTAAAAGCATCGTCTCTTAATTTTCGAGAAAAGTTCATTTTTCAAACATGAAGACGTCATCCGGAAGTTTTATGTTGGCTGCCTCAACATTTTCTACAACTTTTCAAATATTCAGTTATTTTGTTAGTGTTCCGATATCATCACTGTTATCGGGGTTAACTTATAATAACCCCTGCCTTTATCTGCTGTGATAGCTTTTTCCCACTACTTTCGAGTTCTGTCGATATGATAAAAGCCTGATAAGTGAATGTTTGAAAATCGAGAGAGAGAAAGAGAGAGAAAGAGAGAGCAAGAGCCGAGCTCCATCATTTTATATGTCTTCTACAATTAGCATAAACAAAAACTGAAGATTATTCCATTCAAAATTTAAATTTAAGTTTTAAAATAAAAACAGTTTACTCTAAGTTCAAAGCGAACAAACTAGTATATGAAGTTGGGAAAGGCCAAATAAATGAATCAGGCTTATCGAAACAAACTAGGCTTATACAATGGGCTGATAGTACCTTCAGTAAAACCCTTTAATACTACATGTATACTGGTTTGGTGAAAACGTATAACTTGTCGACTGATTGCCTGTCACTATCTTTTAGTGACAGATTACTTGTTGGAAGCAATCAACGTAGAGTCTTTGAGTTGACATAGCAAAATTGCAGTTTACTTTATGCTGTCATTAAACAAAAGCCACGACATAGAAAAAACATGTATACATATACAGATATTTTTAAAATGGTGTATTCAAAGGATTTAGTGTGGTTGTCAGCAAATGTTATGTTTTGTGCTAAAAGCGATTTGTTTAACTCGTTGCCAAGTATAGGTGATATTACGAGTTTTGTGAGATACTCTACTACAGAACTTTTAAAGGTGTAAAACTTTTATCAAGCTCTCTTTTTCCAACGTAAATTCAAATATGGATAGCTGAAGGATCTTCGAGCAATCTTGCCTACTTGTTGACCACTTCGGCCTTTAGCAAAGTGAAATGATTAAAGTTAAAAAATATCCCTAATCTGTATGTGTAATCAATATATATCTTTAATACTTTATCCATTCATCTGTTTGAACTGTTCCTTCAGTCAGTTTAAATTTAAGGTGTAAAGTTTTTCCTTAGGCTACAGTCGTTGCATGTTGTAAAAGTATTATTAGTTATAAAAAGCGATGTATGTCTTTAATGAAGGTTTGGAGTTTTCAAAATTATATTTGATATGGAGAAACGGGAGAGAAGTATAATGATTCAGAGTCATTGATATGTCGGTTTTGATATGTCCTAGCAAAGCGCTTGCATGAATGCTTCTACTTAATTACCTTTGGTAGAAACATGCAACAGGAAACAGGGTTACAACAACTTTTGATTCCCAATAGACTACACCAGTGTCAGATGTTCGATTACGAGACAAAGTATGAGTTTTCGTCTAGCAGCGTCGGGGCGGCCATTTGCTTTGCTAACCGTTTGGCATATCTACACGTTGTCAAATCGGCTTCAAATATGGCTAAACGTAAGCTAAATAAATATTTGGGCGATTATGTTTACCAGCACTGCTTTCTTTTGTGTTTCGGTAATTATATTTTGCATTAGTTGACAGAAAAGTCACAGAGCAGAAATTCGTACGTTAGTTTGATATCTCACTCTTGTCTATTGTCTATGGAAAAGTTTTAAACTTAAAACCATATATACTATGAAGTTATTAAAAATGTGATACTTTCTGATACTAGCCTAAAATCTAATTTTTGTTTCTGTATAGCGTATACGCGAAAAATATGTCAAAATAAAACCGTTCAGTTTTAGCAATTATTTTTTTTCAGCTTCTTGATATCAGTCGAATTTATCTTTCTTTTCTTTACATTTTGTCAGAATTGGAGATACAGCGGGAATACAGGTATCAATTGTTTCACGTTCTGCGAAGACTTAAAGAATCCCTTGGATTCTAACACAAAGCTAACCGCAAAAAATACATTTCGAATATATATTCAACCCAACTTTCCTCCAGTACAAATACCCTGTACAAACATAGACACTGGTCGTTTGTTCTGGCTTGCTTTCAGTCTTTAATTGCAGCTCGTTTTCAATTAAGCATATTTACTTAGGACATTCATTTTCTGTGACAGAAAGCTCAATATTTGTTCTAATTCTTAACAAACAAGCAAAAGCACGAGTTACTTTCTGGTCCAGTTAGTTTTGCACAAATTTCAAGAAGAAGTTGCACCAGCTTATTTTCCAACTTTCTAAAATATTTAAAAAAAAAGGTAAAAATACTGTCTGTTTAGGAAAAGTAAACCAACTCGCTCAATGTTCTATAACATCAAGGACAAGCTATATAGGCAAAATACAGTAGTTTCTATATCTAACAAAAACAAGATTTCAGATGTGTTAAAACCAATTAGGGATAACGTATAAAGCTTAGAATCATAGGGTTTGAGTCGATAAGCAGTATTTTGACGTTAGGTTTTGTAAATCTCAGGCTTCTTGCCGCATAGATGTCTGATAGTGCGTTTACAATAACTTTTGAGGAGCTAAAGCTGGGTACCCGTCATAAATTGTAGCTGTTAGCAGTTAGCTTATTTCATCCGCCTTTTTCTGACAACCACTTGTTTGCCTGTCTGCCGCAATACTAAAAAGGCTGCACGCTTTATGTTGTTGAAATATCTTCATAAGAACACTGAGGCCCAAATACGTTACAAGATAGATAACACATGTAAATAGTGAGGCTGGGTTGAGAATAGGCTGCGAACCAGCTCTTTTAAGAGAAGACCGACGGGTATGTAAAACCGTTAAATCTAATTGGCTTTCATAACAGAAATTAAATATCTTAATTGAATAAAAATACTTTCAAAATACGGTTTTTGCGAATTTTTTCTACCACAGATCTAGGCGCTTTTATCAGTCCTGCGCAGAAAGAGTTTTCCCGCGGAAATGCACAGAGACCACTGGCTGCAAAGGGGAAAATAGTCAACGGGAAGGTTATCTGCAAATGCAGTTGAGTTGAAAACCACCTGGTGATTAATTAATAAATCTATTCAAAAGCTACCTCTCGTACTGGGACACCTGTTATAGAAAAATACCTCTCCGCCATTTAGCTTGCCAGGCTGTCTGGCTGTGCAGTGACCTACAATGCTCAACACCGAAAAAGTCTTCTATTTGCGACAATAAAATACAATTCAAAGCGCAACATACAAATCATATCGCAACACAAAGTAAATACACGCTTTTTTTTTATAAGAACCAGTAAATTTTGGCCGAGCCTCATTGTTCTTAAGTTTTTGCACAATTTGA
>JAOEJI010379196.1:0-10414 GCA_025448255.1 Umimayanthus chanpuru
GTACAAATGGCATCAACTGTTGTTGGAAATGGCAACGAATATATAGTACAAATGGCATCAACTGTTGTTGGAAATGGCAACGACCGTTTTCGAAAGGGAAATTAGCGCCTCGCAGCCGACCTACCCAAAACTTAAGAACATTTTCTAAAAAGGAAGAGAGTATTTTAAAAACAACAGAAAATTGATTTGATAAAGCAGTCTATACTATCAATTGCTGATCTGTATTTTAACAGTTGCTCTTTGTCAAGTGTCATTTCTAAGAACTTTCAACTTTAACTTTGACTTTAAATCAACACTCAGTTTACCCTTTTTGTACAAAATAATACTTTAAAAATGGTACCTGTAGGTTTTACTTTCGCTTGCATAAGCAGTATTTTAGAGCATCTGGCCTGGCTTTTTTTCTCTGGATTGCATTACTGACCGACCGAACGACCCCTAATCTCAACAATCCAAAAGAATCCCGTTGGCTAACAAAAAAAACATGCAGGCGGCGGTAGTTGACGCATATTTGAAAACATGACCTTTGGCGAGTTGCTTTTCAATTGCAATCAAAAGGTTTGATTCTCATTTTTTAACCCATTAGTGCGTTAATCCGGTGTTTATACTTTCAGCGTTGGCGTTTTGCCTCTTCTGATATTAAATTGAGGGTGACAGTGTTATGTCTCGTCTGTGTGCAGACCCAGCTTTTAATAGCGGTTGTGATTACGTGCGGCCGAATACATTAGACACAGTTGGTTGATCCAGAAGAACACAACGAGTAACGGGTTGCTGTATTCGGTATTATATGCTGTAGCACTTTCTATCTTGCCAAAAAGCCGGAAGCTATGAAGCAAATCATGGTGGTTCAGGCCATTATCTTGATTAATACTTGAATCCAAAAGCGCCGTTTGAGATATTTTGGACAATTTAAGGCGCGGCCCTTTGACCAAGAAAAACAGCTCATTCGAAAGCATCACGTTTGTTTGTTCAAGTATCTAGATTTTTCTTGCACTACGGGAGCCGGTCTGTTTTTGACATTTCCTCAACATGTTACTGGTAACGGAATATTGGATTTCCTTACATGTATTTCTAAGAATGTCTGACTTCAGCCGAGTTATTCTTGCCAGCAGCAACAAGTATTACCACTTGTTTGATTTCTCGCTTTTATAGTGCACACCAATAGAAGTGAAAAGTGACTTCCTATGGTAACATTTCTGTGAAATATTTTGTTTTCTGAGTTTGACGTTGAAAACATAATACTTCGCCTTGTTCCCATGACCTGTATCTAAAGCTTCTTAACACCTCCATTGGTCTGACTTCAACGAGAGCGGAAAAACCATGTCGTTCAACCGTTAATTCTCGCTCCGATAAATCATCTGTTTCTTCATACTTTGGAAGCAGGAGTTGAAAAAGAAAAGAAAGATCAAGAAATGCGAGTTCTAATCGTCCAATTTAGGATGAACACTCAAAAGCTTCGCGGAAGTGCGTTCAGTTAAACGCGCTGGTTCAAATTAGCTTTGGAGAAACTTCTCTGAATCAAGATTACAGCCGCTTTTAATAGTACATCATTGTACGTAGCTGTTCTTGAGTGTGGCTTGATAAGTGGGTTGACGTTTTGAATTTGTGGTTTATTATTAATTACTAAATTAGAAGGTTTTATAACTCAACAAATAAAGACCCCCATGCCCATTTTATTTTCTAGTCGTCAGATTTGTTTTATTTTACTGGTGAAATACTCCTAAACGCGACTCATCCGTTCTCGCAAATGAGTTCCCAATATACGCTGAAGAGACAGTGTATTGGCTTCAGCTGTAAATAAATGTAATCCGTCAATGGCAGGTTAATTTAGATGAAAGAAAATACTTTTCTTTTGTTGATGCAATCACCAAGACATTGTATTGATACTACGTCTGCAAAATAGGTTGAACACCGAAGTATTGTTTTTAGGGCACCGCAGAGACTCAATACTTTCACAGCTTCGGCATCTGGAAAAAGGCCAACATTCAAGCAGCGATCTTTCTCTGTAAATTACTTTAGAGTCGTGTAGAGAGAGTAGCAGAGAGTTGTTTTTTTGAAAACCTGTCGTGTGGTCATAGAGATTATTCAATGCCATGGGCAAAAGGGCTTCGCTTGGCGACAGGTTACTGTCGAGTTGTGATTGGTCAGCCAAGTATACTCTCTGTTCTGATTGGTCGAGACATCAACCTGCCAGCCGATCAAAAGAACCTGTTGTGTAATTATGATATGACCAAGTTTATTAAAGGACTTTTAAGATGAGAGTTGGACTTTGTTTCAGGTCGTTTCATCAAAACATTACATTCCCACAAACGAAAAATTTACATTTCAAACACTTTTCTCAAGTGCTACTTTTTTAAGTTGACGAATGAAGCTGTGATCAAGAAACATTAAACACTTGCTGTACGTGAGCGCTATTTTCGACCGCCACGCAAACTCGTCAAGCACTTGTCATTAAATTGCCGCGTGTAAAGTCTTTAGCTTGGATGCATTCTTCTTGTAAATTAGTTCTGAAAGGATAATATTTCAATTAGTATTCATGGGACCAGATATTTAAAACTGTAAACAAGCGTTGAATTCGACGACCTTGGTACCTGTCATGTTGAATATTTTCATTTCTTCCTTATCAGAGAGTTAAGTCAATTAGAGTTTAGGTGTCGTTATTGCTTTTCTGAATGCGTCAGACTCAGAAACTGCCGATCAAACGCTGTGTAATCTCATTTTTATCACAGTATGTCAAGACTCGGGAGACTTGTTTGTTCACTAGTTTTCTATTGTTTTATTTTTGATCTTTTCAATATAACTCACTTATATTATGCATTCTGCATGTATTTGATTAAACTACTGCTGCTTTTTTTAGCAACTATTTACAAATCAGAACGATATCAAATTTACAGAAAATATATTATCGTCCCTGGGAGTTAACAAAATAACTATGTGTATCATTTACATTCCTATACAATACTTTTAATCTATCTCCAGTCACATCTTCAAATCACCAGCAATTTGCAGCTGGTTTTTCGTTCTTCGCATCTGTATTTACAGCGTTCGTGTTCTTTTGGCTTTTGAGTCCAATCTTCAAATCCCCTTCGCTTTTCATCAACTGGGATGTCATGAGATAGAAAACCTGGCACAGAATACATTGACATTCTGAACGTACCTACGTTTTGATAACAAAACTCGCGTTGAGCAACAAGTGTATTGCAATGACAGAACAATAGGTTTCAACTTTCGTTTCGGGTTTCACAGATTCTTTGCTTGCCTTGGTTTTGTAAATGGCACAATATATTATTGTTTCCAGACCAGCAGGTGAGAATCGCTCGTTCTAAAAACTCGCGGGACAACCAGAATCTTCGTGTTTTAGAAGAAGGGACATCCTTGAAAACGACTTTGAACATCGGGTGCAGCAGTATTTTTTCACGTCGGAGTGTGTTTGGAGATGTGCTCGAAGGTTCGAGCGGTCGGCAAAAGCTCGCTGACAGGTGTTGCACTGGTATGGTTTCTCGCCCGTGTGCGTTCTAATGTGACCTTGCAGCAGCCACGGTCTACTAAAAGCCTTCCCGCAAATCTTGCACTTGCACGGGAGAGTGTGAGTGCGGATATGCATTTTAAGCGCTCCAAGTGACACGTACAGTTTGTCACAATATTTGCAGTGGAAGGCTTTCCTGTTGGTGTTGGTGTGTGACAGCGCTGTGCAGTGTTGTAGGGCTTGATGTTTCGTCAACGCTTGAAGGGTGAAGAAATTTTTGCTGCAGTTCTGACAGTTCTGTTTGCTTCGTGCATTTTGCATCTGCCCTGGGGTCATCTCACGGCTGCTTCCAATCTCTGCCCGGCTGCTGTCAAATTCATACACGGTTTTTCCAACCTCGCTGTTTTCCCTTTTGGCTGAGAGTGAGAACGGCGAACTTGTCACTTCTGCAGGGTAGGTGAAGGTTTTACTGTCCCAAGAGCGTGGGGAAATATTTTCGTGTGGTACCGGTTTTGGCACCTGAGCAAGCGAGGTAGTGGTTTGAAAGTCGCTCAAGTAACCTGTTGAGTATAAGAAAAACACATGGCGATCATTACATATTGAGGGATTAACTGTTATTTTTTCTTTCACTGTCGGTATGGAGTTGGTCAATGGATTTGCACGGCAACTGGATAATTTAAACAAAGCTACAAATTTACTGTGAAGGAATTCTAAGTTATCTACGAGCGTTTGGGAAAACTCCGCGAAACGGGTTCTAATTTTGACGGCAAAATTCAATGCTGCACTTGTTGCCTGCAAATATCCAAGCGAACAAGTGCAACGTCTAACAGTGGGCAAGGATAACTTACCGTTCCCCGGGCTAGTAATGATAAAATTCGTCTGTATCTTCTTAAACTTATCAGCCTTTTTCTTCACCAAGAATGCCCTCGGCATGTTTGCTTCACCAGTATATTCTGTCACGAAATATGTTTGTTGGGTCGTTGAGAATTTTGGTCGTGCTTGGATAACCACATTCCAAAACTGAATCTTCCCTTGGTGTATGGGAAGCTTTGAATGGTTTGTGACGTCATCGATCAGGTGGTAGGGCAGCGCAGAGCAGACACAGTCAAATTTGTAAAAACTTCTCGGGGAGCGATTGAATAAGATTTCACGCCGGGGGGCTCAGTCTTTCGACTGTCACATCCCTTTACATTTGATTTCTTGAATTGTGATTCGTTCTCTTAGTGAAAAATGTACAGTAACTAGGTATCCCTTCATTCTCGAATGAATAGTTTCGTTCAAAGTTTAATTGCAAATCTTGCATGTTTTATATGAGGTGATTTATCTCGGAAAGGAAGTGGTTCCATTTCCTGGCTCACGTATTCGCTCTGTACGTATATTCGACACCGCTCTCATAGATCACACCCACAAAATCATCAAATCAAAACGCTTGACCGTATTTGTGCACAAAAGAAGCAACAGGTGACATCGACTAACTAATTCTCATTCACAAAACCCCAACGCAGCTATTGTTATTATTATCAGCAAAGTGTCCAAAAGCGAAAGTCAATACTGCGACGCAATTTGATTGCTTTTAACAAAAAGCACTGTCATTCACTGAGGTGCGCCATTGACGAAAATCGAAAAACATCAAACATAGTCATGACAATTTGCATTCGAACATCGACAACTTTCTGCTATGCTTTTTTGGCAGTATGTTATTAGAAAATTCAGTGTCGCTAGAAATCATAGCGAGGTGTCATTTACGAGAGATTTAATCGGATTGAAAACCTTGAACTTGCTGCTAAAATTGACCTAGAAAAATGCACTTCTCAGTGTTGAAGTGTAAGGTGAACCAGCAACAGGTGACCCGAAGATAGATCCCACCGACAAGTTGTTAGAGATACGAACCGCTGATACCCTTGTGGAAGTTTATACTGGTTATTTTTGAAGACTCGGTAATAACAAAATATCAAATAGCTACTTAGAAATGCGATTAGTCTCCCCAGGCACTTAAAAACACTTGCTGATGAACTCAATTTCTTGCTTGGTTGTCGTGCGCATTATAATCACTGCACAGAAAAACAGTTTTGCGAGTTAATTAAGCATGGCGGCACAGGTTGAATACTGAATCATTTTCAGCCGTAAATATAATGCAAAAAGGTCCAAATTACCTAAATCTGTCTATCGGCTTTATCTTGATTTTCAAGTACAAAGTTTATTCATTGAAATTTGGATAGTGCCGACGACGGTTTAAAACGTTTTGATTTAAAATCGTAACGGACCCATCAGGAAGTTTTGTTGTTGCTTCACAATTTTTTGAAACACGGCTCTTGCTATCGAGTTTTGCGCTTTCATTTTCGAGTTGTCATGTAAGAAATTGATTATGTACTGATATTAAATCTTCCAATTCTTACATGTTTAATATTTCCTGTACCCAAGCAGTGCCCGTGTATTTTTTTTGTACATGCTGACTCATGTTTTGACTATAGTCTGTACAGAGCAGAAAGCGCTGAAGCATAGCCTTCATTGTTTGAACTTTATGCTTTAAACATGCTTCAAACTGCCTTTCTGTCACACTGCTCGTAGTATTTGTTCTCGATTTTGAATTGGGTGTCATAGCAATGTTTTGTATTGTTATCCATTCAAATCGACATTGGCACCCACGGGGTGCACATATTTCTGTATAGCTGGATAATCAATGAACCCAAAATAGGTTTCCTGATGTGCCGAGTCTCGTCGATTAGTGCAACCTGTCGCGTCAAGATCATCTTTTAAAAGCTGAACCACTTGTCAAATCTATCTATTTTATTCATTTATGTAATCATTTACTCATTGTTGTTATGTTATGACTGCTGAACAACTTCTGATAAAGAATCAGCTTTTGAGATGGACAACAAGTAAAGGAAAATAAAAAATATACTCTCAGTGCAGTACAATTATCTAGAAGGTCGTGACATCCTTGTAGCTTGGGCAACTCCCAAACCGCAGCTTCAGCAGTCGTAATAATGACTGATATTTAAAACAGAAAGTGATCACAAGGCGTCTGATAGAAGGATTAAGAAATTTGTTTAAAAACTTGAAGACTTGGCAACTGGTTGGTGACTGCAGGAGAAGCTGAAAGAAGGAAGCTTGGGGTCAGTCTACAACTATTAATAGAAGTTGCCCTCGAGCAGTGGAGGGCAGAGCGATTTCTACCAGCGTCCTATGACTGGTGGTGTGTCTTGCGATGCCTTGGTGAATTACTCAATCATCTCGTAATCTTCCACTGACAGATGGCAGAATGAACTATAAATTGATATTTATTCACTTTCAAGTTGAGTAAAATGGAGCTGTCAGCACATGTGGCTTGGGTTGGTAAACGAGCAACATGAATAGTGTGTGTATTTCTTGTTTACCTGAGTTTTAAAGACTCGAAAGAATGTCTATCAATCTTGTGTTGGTGTGCCTCAGCATGAACTGCTGATGTCCTCGTTTCAGCACTACTTCATTCTTGTGTTTTGGTTTAGAAACAATCGTCATATATAATTTCCTGCTCTCATAGTCTACTGTCTGCGCAGTTCACCTAACCTCGGCACTTAAACTGCAGGTGTGGCGTATTGGCTGCTCTCAACGCTCCCTCCAGCCCCAATATTATCCTTTAAGAAGTGAAAGCGACAAAGCAGTTCTAACCAAAAATACCGTGGCCGTTCGGGTTGAATGATTGCCACACTGCTAAAATTTTGGCACCGTTTGGTTTCCGTGTGATAGCTACCATAATGTCGCCTTGTTTTACTGCAGCTTTCAATAATCTGATCAACATACTAAGCACGGAAAGATGTTTATGTATCTTGCGGCTACTGCACCCACCCCTCGATAAATTGAACGCTTCGACTGCCCATTAATCAGCTGATGCTGTGTGTTGTCTTGCCGTGCACGGGACCCCTGTGCATGTCATACTGTGCTGGTTTTGTCATGTCAGCCACATTTGGTTAAAACTAAAATCTGAAAACGTTTTATTTTGTTTTGAGCTGGAGTCAAGATTCGCAGCGAAGTCGTTTTTTCTATCTGGAAGTTTGTTGGAACAGCACCCTGTTTCATATGAGAGCAAATGCGTCATTTTAGGTAGCTCAGGCCGAGTACAGTGAATTATGAATTAAAGCAAGAAAGAAAGAAAGAAATACTTTGATTCAAATACCGGTATTGACGATGCATTAATAAAAATGTAAAATAAATCAATGCCATTGAATATTTTAAGGAAGTTTGTTGCTTCGTTATGAACCGGCCTTATGGCGTGTTTGCCAAATTGGCAGGTGAAGGAGTTGTCATGGTCAGTGAGACCAATGAGTGAAGTTAGCCATATACGCAGAAAATGTTGGCCATTTATTATTTAATAGAGTAAGCTTTGTAGTTGATATTATATTATATTATATTATATTATATTATATTATATTATGTTATGTTATGTTATGTTATGTTATATTATATTATAATATATTATAACAATTCAGCTGTAACCGGTCTCAAATTCCCTCCTCTCTCCTCTCCCTCCCTCCCTCACACCCCCACCCCAGCCCTCTCATGGACGTCATCCGTACAAGCTTACTCGAGACACGAGTGCAATGAGGTGTCTTTCAATAGTTTTATTATCCAACCAGGTCCCAGCCTATATCTGAGGTATTTAGCATGTTTAAGCACATCTCGAGGCCATAGGCTAATTCTTGTACACTTCACTGAAGTGGATTCAACTACAGAACGATATTTCAATATTCTCTAAAACAAACCTAGTTTTTGTATTTTTTGATTTTCTTTGCACGCGTTTTGGCCAGTGTTTGTGCATGTGAACCTTTGCGTACAATTCATACACTGGCTAAAACTCCAAACCTCCTCCTGCACCAAACCAAAATTACTCCCTCCGTCTGGTCCGAATTTTCCGAACACTAAATGCAAATCTAAATGGTTTCAAGAACGTTTTTATCCCTATTTCTATGAAAGTGAGACGCATCCTGCAGTTTTCAATACTTTTTTTTATTTTTGTTGTAAACACAGTACGTATATTTTAAAACATATTATAGTGTTTTATCTGTAACTCGAGTTTCTCAAATTTATGTACTTACCATTCGATCATTTAATATGATAATTTAATAATACAATAATAATAGTAATAACAGTAATAATAATAGTATTAATTATTATTATTATTGTTATTATTAGTATAATTATTAATACTATTACTATTATTGTTTTTGTTACTATGATTTTTAGTGACTAAATGTAGCAGTGAACAGAGTTGGGTTTAGAAACGACATGAATTTGAATACTGGAAGACTATTTTTCAAATACATAAACTACTCAGGTTTGTCTGCGTCAGCGAGTACTAATGCAGTTTGATCAACAAAAGTGGATGTTGTTCTTTTGTCGTGAGGTGAAAATCTGTTTGTAACAAAATGCCACACTTTTTCAGTTTAACCAATTCTAAAAGTTAAAAACTGCTGATGAACTTTCTCTTATATTATTGTTATGTAACAAAGTATTATGACATGGAAGCAAGACGCAAAATGGCGGGTAACCTGATCAGTCGTTTTTTTCATGTTTTTGCGATACACAAAAGTGATTAAAGCAACAATATGCCCAACAATATCAGCAGTGGGACAAACAGGCAAATATTTAGTATTTAGCTTTGTGGTTTCGTAACCACTAGTGATGTTCCCTTGGAATATCATTGTGAACGGAATCTCGAATTGTTGAAGGAAGTAATTAACAGATTTAAAAACAAAAGGCAACAACAATGCCAAGAAGTACCTAGCTAATATGACTTTGTTGCATTGGCTATCACAACTGTTTGTTGGCGGCGCGACAAGCTGGTCACAGCGACCAAGTTTACTGCAACTGTAAGTGTAAGATAGTAGCAGCAGCTACTCACAATGAATAAATCAGTTGTTCAAAACAATTTCTCGAGGCAACAATTACTTTTTGCTATTTTTTCAAGTTAGGTCGGGCAGCTTTTTTCTTATTAGTATATTACCTATCTAAGTGGAACACGTTTGCTGCTCTAAAATAATTAAAATAAAGGCTAACTTATTATAGTTACTGTTATAGAAGGATGCAATTGCAACTTAAATGATTAACGTGTGCAAGTAAAAATGAAGTTCTTAATTGCCGCTGATATCAAGCACCAACACCTTGTTCTCGAGCCCCCCTCCCCCAGTAATAATTGTCACCTGTATCTCAAATTCTAACCTGACAAAATTTCCTAACTCACCCAATTAATGAATTATGCAAACGCAAGCACAAGGACATTCACACCAGCGATGCGAGTGATGCAAGCGACGACAGGTGAAGGTTTGCGTCTGCGTCTGCGTTCGCGCCACCTCCATGTACACTTGGAAATTTGTGGAGCAAGAGCAAGTGCAAGGTGTGCGCAAGAAAAAGGAACTTCCTTTTTCTTGCGTCTGCGTCAAGTTACATTCACACTTGTTTTTATTGCCCTTGCGTCCGCGTCTACGCTGGCGTTTCCTTCATCCAAGACACCGGTAAAATAATGTTTATTGTATATCGGAACAACAATCAACGACAACAAATATATTTCTACGATTATTAAATTAACACACTTAATCTTGCCAGAGATGATTTTGCAAAGATGACCATCCATTTTGCTTGTTTGTGCTATTTAAGAAATTGATTCTCAAAATGCTTTATTTGACATTCTTTATAAACTGATGCCAGCATTCTTAATCTGCGCCGCAATATTGTAATGATCACGTTTCACTACCGTTTGTAGCGTATTACCTGCGGAGTAATTCAGTTTCGTTTAAAATAATACATTTATTTCGGGTATGAAAGAAAAACGTTGTACTGGCTGTTTCGGCTTTCGTAGCTATCAACATGTATAATTGTTAAGACAATCTATTCATACTTTTGTTGAAGTATGTGAAGCCATAACGTCTGGAAGGCGGACTATTCTGGGAGGTTATCAGTTGAACTGTTCTAATT
>JAOEJI010379307.1:0-10413 GCA_025448255.1 Umimayanthus chanpuru
GGTTTTGTCAGTCTGGAATTATCTGTGGGGGGAGGTACACACCGAAAATTGGGGTTTCTCAGTAAGGGGTGGTTCACATGGAACTGGAACAACACATCTGCAAACAAAAGCCCTCTCTCACTTAAAGATTCTGTCTCCACACAAACTCTGTTTACATCCAATAAAACAGATTAGATACATAATTTCTCAAAACTGGCCTTGGATGAGCAAATTAAAATGTATCTGATTTAACATATCAAAGTTCTCTGTCACTGCTTATAATTTCATTTTTAGTCTTTGTCATTCATTTTAAAAAGTATTAACTGGCAAAAATACATGATTTTCTCAAATTGTAAAGTATTAATTTTAATGACAAATATTAAAACTATTAGTAAAGTATAACTCAAGAAACAAGTGCTGATGTTCACTGCCTAGTTTTTGATTATTAACACAAAAAATTCACAATTGGATGGCAAAAGCAAAAATAAAATTTCTATTTTTTTTGTTATTTGATTGATTAATTACTCAATAATAAATGTCAAGTAGACATATAATATTGTCTTGCTGAATTTCAGACTGACATGCTTCTGCGTATACATGTATACTAAAGTTGAACATACCCACAAGTTACCACTAAGCAGTAATACTGGTACTCACTTTTTGGTAACTGCATGGTAAAAATAATATCATTACAAGTTAAGTACTGTGGAACAATAAACATGATAAGATTGGAATGATTTTGAAATGATATATGCTTAGAAAAACCAACTGATCAAAACTGATTTATTTATTTATTTATTTATTTTTTGCTGTGAGGTTGTAGCAAGTACTCTGATGGAAGGCTATACACTCTTTTTTTTTATAAGAATATACTTTATAGGAATAACCAGCCTCGGCCCGAAAAACAATATTCTTGTAAAAAAGAGTGTAATACTGAAACATCAAAATTTTCTACAATATCACTGCGAAAAATATACCAGTTAATCCCATTCCAATTACTGGTTCCATTTTGAACTGTCTGTTTTGTCTCTGCAGTGCAGTACATAACTCGCAGTTTGCACATGTCTAGCAAGATTATTGCTCTTAATATTGAAAAACAGTAACATTTCAAAATAAAAACATTCGTTTATTCTTTTCGTTTATGGACCCCAGCTTTTTGGCATTGGACGTTTTTTTTTTTTTGGTACTTAACCAAAATACAGGCAGCAACTTGTGTTGCTGCAGTTTGTGACAAACCCTAGAAAAAAGATTTGTAATTTATTGGAACATTGGGACTGCTACATAAATTCTCTATGCTCTTATTCTTTACAAGTCCCTCGTAAATATTTTTCAACTGCTGAAATTCTTCCGATCCTTGTTCCAGCTCTTCGAAATAGTATTGGTCAATTTATATCTTGGATCCTTCAATTTCTCTACAGCAACATTATCATATCCTGCAAGCATTCTTGGGCCATAGGGTGAACTTCTCCTTCTGAGTGTCCTGACCTCGAGCCTGGTTCTGACTGTGCTTTTCTGGCTTATGCCCTTTTATATCAGCCTTGCTTTCAGTAACATTTGTTGCCACAAAGTTCACGTACAACTTCTTGATCTGTAAAACATGAAAAACAACATATCTGTTATGAATATTCCTCGATATATATGATTAAATAAGCGAAATTGACACACATCACATGTATTCCAGTCCTAGTTTGGTATAAGGGAAGGCTATACATATACCAACAAGGAGTCTGAGAAACATAACTACTTTTGACACTTGAGACACAGACCAGATTTTAGAAATATCGAGAAACTGTTTTTCTTGGTTAAATCTAAGACAGCGACCAGAATACTCGGAACTTGTTTCGATTCGAGTATTTATGAGCTTTAGGTTTGTTGTTTTCGAGCACTCGAGTGCACAATTCTAA
The DNA here is from genome assembly GCA_025448255.1 of Umimayanthus chanpuru. Classification (NCBI taxonomy): domain Eukaryota; kingdom Metazoa; phylum Cnidaria; class Anthozoa; order Zoantharia; family Parazoanthidae; genus Umimayanthus; species Umimayanthus chanpuru. The sequence goes on from JAOEJI010379307.1 coordinate 1,884, forward strand.
ATTCTTTAAAATTCAAGTCAAAGTTTTCAGCGTTTCCATCATAGATTTTTTTCTGTGTGTGCTCTGTTCTCTAATCGCTTCTTACAGAGCACGAAATCTTACGGGTTGGCCATCAAAAAAAAACCCAAAACACTTCAACGATATTCATATAAATGCTGTTCGTTACATCAAAACATATTCTATCTCTGCGATCGAAAGTTCTGTGTGTCCACATATAAAGAATCTTACCTCGTTAACTGCAGCAGAAAAACACATGTATTGGTCTATTTCATCATCATCATTGGTCTCGATAATTTCAATCAGCGTGTCTCGTCGAAATCCTCCGCAGAAAGCATTAGATCTTCATTTCACTACTACCGAGCGTAGGGCATCTTGATCTTGTTTGTGCATGGTCAGGGTCACGTGACTGCTGTGTTCACCATCAGGGCGCACTCCATTGTTTTGCTTTTTGAAGCTCGCCGACTTTCCTAACCAGTCTCCCATTACTAACTATGAACTGAGTTAACTGAACAGCTGTATAATTCTGTATGCAATCATTACTCGTGAAAACAAGTTGGATTCGCGCTCCGTGCTCATCAAATTTTGTTTTTCACTCGTATAATGATTACAGACCGACCTGTACTCCACTCAGTCCTATTACTATTACTTATCCCATGCCTTAAAAAATACAGCCAAACACAGGCCAGGATTGCTGTTGCATATTCTGCGGTATGCAACGGGTATTGTTCCACTGATTACTTGCGCGCAACAGCTAGTTGTGCTTGGGCCCTTTTGAGGACTTCTGAAAACAATCCCCGAAATTTTTCAAATTTTGCGAACGTTTCCGAACACTGCCGATCACGTGCGTAAACTTCCGATGATTTACAAACACTTCCGAAGAATTCAGAAAATTTTACGAAAATTTTAAAAAATGGTAAAAACTCCTGAAAAACTGTTTTGAACCATTTCCAAAATTTTCCGAAGATTTCCAAAAACTTCCGAAGAATTCCGAAGATTTTCCGAAAAATTTAAAAAATCATAAAAAATCTTGAAGAACAGTTTTGATCGGTTTCGAAGTTTTCCGAAGATTACCGAACACTTCCGAAGTTTTGAAAAAATAACCGAACACTTTCGAAATTTTCCAAAAATTTTAAAATCTTTTTTATTTTGAAATTTGTGTTCAAGATTTTCCGAAAATCTTCAAAAATCGTGCAAACTCAAAAACGGTCCTGAAGCGTTGTCGATATTTTTCGGAAATCCCGGAGATTTCCGTACGATGTTTGCGAGTAGTATTCCACGGTATCACACTCGAAAGCATTGCATTACTAGTATATATGCCACAGCTTGGTTTAGTTAATTATAATCTGTTGAAAACCAGTGTTCAACACATAAAAGACTGCTTCTTTAAAGCAAAGTTGTACTCGAACCACTCGATTTCAATGTCAACATATCATCCCTAGACTTCACTTCAACAAGAGTAGTTGAAAACTAATCCAGTTTGTTGCTGGAGATACTAGCTGTGTTGAAAGATAGAAGAAATCAGTGCTATCACCGCCGCCGAGCTCCTGCAAAATCATCTGAAAATTTTGACACCGAAAGCCCAACACTATATATGTGAACAGTTTGTATTATGATTAACAAATTTGCAAAATTTCTATTCATATGACATCCTGCTGCCACTGGCACTCATAGTAACTATGATTCAAAGGTGACTGACATTTTTTGACATTTCCTGTTGCCAACAGTTGGTACGTGGCTACTCCCAGTTTCTTTCGGTGGCAATATTTAAGACTGCACAGTGTCAACTTTACCTTAGTTGCTGTATATGCGATAACAAATATATAACACTTACAAAAACTAGTAAGACTAACTGCATCAAACGAGTAAACAAATTATCCACAAAAGTTATTGAGGGTTTTATGTTTGATATTGTTCAATCTTAGGAAGTGCCAGCCGAGGAGTGTGCATCGATAATTACCAGTTCTTTGACGAGGACGTCACATGGGAGCAGGCCCGTGATGCTTGTCTTAATATGGGAGCACACCTGGTTACCATGAATACTACCGCTGAGTGGGAGAAGGTGAAGGCTGCGATCGTAAAAAAGGTTGCAGGAGATACCACAAACCAACATTGGTTCATTGGACTCCGCCGGGTAAATGGCACGTGGACATGGCAAGAGCCAGGGAGTTTGATTCGTGGCACAGTGGCTGTAAATGATCCACGCTGGCAGAAAGATGAACCGAGTGACTCTTTTGACGAGCCGTGTGGTGAAATCCAGTCTAATTATCGAGGCGAGCAAGGCCATTTCAATAACGTAATTTGCGATGAGGAACCATCCGATTCTCATCACCGTGGGTACATCTGCGAACCTGGAATATAAAGCTGTGTTATAATTCTGTACCAGGTCTATGATATACCGCTCTAAATAAACCTAAAACAGTAAAAATACGAAATGGCGTTTTCATCTTTCCTTTGAATCTTATTTAGAAGCTGTGATAGTAAAGGCCGTTCACCTTTTATAAGTTAAAAATCGTTTAACTGTTGTTAGCCGTAGCGGAATTATGGGAGCGGGGAGGGTTGTGCATGGGGAATATACCGTCTTTTCACGATGAATGCTCAGTCATATCTTAGTCCCTTTATTGGTTATTATAAAATAAAGCAGATATGACGCGCGTTCTGATTGGCTTGGGTGACGTTTATGTATCTGCACAAAGCACGCAGGTGGCGTCACAACATGACCTTTATTGATTTTAGTTTTTTCCGAAATATCCGAAATGGCTTCGGAAGAGGAAGAACTTCCTTCGTTGGCTTTGAAGTTTGACTTCTTGGAAGAAACGGGAGATACAGACAAGCCAGCAGAACTTGAACTGGAGGCCCAACCACCCAAGAAAAAACGGTTTGACGAGACAACGGAAGCCGATAGAAACAAACTACTCACAGAAAGTCACTCGAGAAAGACGAGTTACTCCGCAAAATGGGCTGTCTCTCTTTTTATAGGTATTAGAAATTTCAGTATTATATTTAGAATACACACACATTTTATTTCTTGCAAAAAGCATTTGTAATGATGGATTTGTAAACCTTTAATAGATTTCAGTTTTTGTTTACACATTTTTAAAACACAGTCTCCCGCGAAATCGCAGCTGTGCAAATCGGTTTTTAAAAATGTTTCTTCATAAAAAGCTTTCTATTGTATTTGTATAAACAACTTTTGCAGAGAAATAGTTGGCATTCACTTACTTTTGCAGTTCCTTCAGTAAATAGTACTAAATATGTTTTAAAAATTGCTTCTCAATTCCAGAATGGAGCTTGTAAAAGCAACAACAAGTAAGAAAGTTAGAAGAAATGGACGAGTCCGAGTTTGAAGAAATTCTGTGCCAGTTTTACGCTGAAATACGCAACCAACAGGGCGAAGAATATAGCCCGGAATTCCCTAACTGCCGTCAGATTTGGCATCGAAAGATATCTAAACAACCCACCTTTTAACCGTAATTTCAGGTTGTCCTCGAGCCCCGCCTTCGCCAACTCAAACAAGATGTTGAACGCTAAGATTACAGACCTCAAGCACGAAGGAAAGGAGAACGTCCAGCACAAGGAGCCCATCGCAGAAGAAGATGTGGTGTTGATGAAAACTGGTCCAGTTTTGCAGCTATCCAACCCTTTCTCTCTACTGAGAAATATGTGGTTTCATGTGGTCCTATACTGGTATCGAAGAGGCCGTGAAGGGCAGAGAAACTTACGCACAACCAGTTTTAAATTCCTGAGTGAAGAGCGGGAAAACGCTGTGCAACCATGGCGCACAACGAAATGAGCAAGCCTGAACCAGCCCGGCGGGATCAAGGACAAACCAACTAAGGAGAAGATGGCGCGAATGTACCAAACAGATAGTCCAACCGATGGATATAAAGCCCTGGTGCTGTATTTATCCAAAGTCAAACGAAATTGTGTAGCTTTATTTAAATTTTCACGTCGTAACTGGAGTGAAGGCGATGCAAGCAACCAGTGCTGGTATGAGAACCGACCTCTCGGTGTCAACACACTTGGAAACATGATGAAGCAAATTAGCATCGCGGCAAAACTATCCTAAAGCTACACTAACTACTGCGTCCGTGCAACTGCCATTACCGTTTTGGGGAGAAGCTGGTCTTGCCGACTATCAAATCTGCCACATTTCAGGCCACAAAGATCCAAGCAGCCTAAAACACTACCATTCTCGTCCATTGCAGAGCCAGCTTTGGAAATGCAGTGATCGGTCTTGTCGAGAGCTCTTACAGGCGATGATGAATTGGAAGAGCAGCCACAGAGCTAAGTACAGCCTTTCCATCCAAAGCAGCACAGCAACACAACGGTAACTTCAGTACAGACAACCCGACAAGCAGGCACTTCCAGCTTCACTCAAGAAGATCTTGGCGGCATGTTCAACTCGTGCAACATTCAGTCAGTGCAGATCTTTTTCAGTTCTGCTCCTCATAGCACAAATCAGTGATCTACAAAAGTATTCGTGCCTTGGAAATGGATTATGGTTCCAAGTTTCCCATTTGAAAAACTATAAGCTTTTGAAGATAGTTTCGAATCTTAACCTCACGAAGTATTAAACTTTGAAAACCGTTTTAAAACTTTGATCTTCAACCCGAGTTCTCGATCTTAGGAGACCAATGAGATTTCAATGTCCACGTAGAGAAAACTTTTGTTTTGATATAGAAATAAAATTGTGTTTTCGCCACCTCTTTGCGCTGTTTTCAGTAGCTTATTTCATAAAAGAAATTAAAAACTCGCCCACTTGCTATGTTGAGTTACAGAAGCACTTGGGAATTTGTAAGTACACTCGAGAAGTGTAGAGAAGCACTCGGCTGCGCCTCGTGCTATTCGACACTTCTCTCGTGTACTTGCAAATTCCCGCGTGCTTCTATAACTCAACATAGCGCGCGGGCTCGGTTTTTTTTCTATAATATTACCCAGTATCGCCCAATGTCACCTGATATTTCCGAGTGTAATCTGGTAGTTGTCCAATGTCGCCGAGTACCGTGCTGCGTATCAGGCCTCCTCAAAATTATAACAAATATGATTTCATGACGACACAGAGTCTTTTCGTTGCAGTTTAAACAGAGATAGTTTTTCAAAGCAAAATATATGATATGACATAAAGAAAAATTGGACAAGGGATTACAACACCCCCCCCCCCCCTCCTGCCCAAGTCATGAGAGAAATAAGAAATGGTTGAGGTCGTCTATCATCGAGTCCTGTCCCAAGATAAGGACTCGGAGTCGGGCTTCTTTAATAATGACAATATTTTCAAATAATAATAATAATAATAACAATAATAATAAATAATAAATAATAATAATAACTTTATTAACCAATTTCTAATAGAATTACAACAGCTGAAAACTGCGTTAAAAATTGTCTCTCTCTCTCTATCCATCTGGATTTGTTCTTAATTTACTAAAAGGTCGAACACCTGGGGACTCCCTAGGAAGAGCTGCATATCATGGCAAACTGAAACGTAGTTGCAGTTGACTACATTATACCTGGTCAGGCTTTTATCAAAAGTGAATTATTTTGTTGTAAAAGAACTTTCATTTCTCTCAGATCACAACCCCATTTATATGTTATTAAACACTGAGTCTGCCATTTCAATAACGGTAGACTAAGATATTCAAATTTCAGCTCTAAAAAACATTTTTCCTCGATTTATTTGGAGTGTCAGTTCTTACGAAATGACATTCAAAATAGTCTTGGCTTCACCAGAATTAAAATCTCATTGTAAAAATTATGCGTGGAGAAAGACAATGAAAAACGCAATAAAATAGTAACTCTGCTGCACAACATCTTCTCACTATCTTCATAAAAGCAGCTAATATGAATGTCACTAAAACTAAAACGTGTGAGAAACAGACGGGCAAAATTAAAACCTGCGGTAATAGAAAAATGGTTCGATTTTGACAGCATGAAAACAAAGAAATCACCAAGGAATATTTCGAATGAAAAACTATACGACCCTTCCAACACCATTCTACAATAAATTTATCGCGAGAAACATACTGATTTCAAAATATTATTAAAACAAGAAAACCGAACTTTCAATATGAAAAATTGATGGAGCTTGAAAAAAGTCAACAATATTTTTGAAAGTAATGAAATCCACAGATAACAAATACTTGGAGGAGCAGATTCCTTCAGCGACCGAGAAGGAATGGTTAGATCACTTTAAAAATGTAACATTTTATCAATCTCTTCTAAATATAGCACTCTTTGTAATTTTTAGTAAATAGATTTTATCTGCTTTTGATTTTATAGTTTGGATTATCACTGAAAAACCATTCTGGGGAGATGGTAATAAAAGTATGTCTGTATGTGTGTATCTCCACTCCAAGCCGGAGAAAACAGCGTGAAACACGAATTCATTGATACTAAATTATCGTAAATGAAATGCTACAACCAGACTAATCATGATTTAAATCAACCAGTAACTGAAAAACCAACTTTGTGTTAGCTAATTACTTTGCTGATGATTTATGGGATATATCTTGCAATTTGATCCAGGGATAACTACTTAACTAGTTTTGAACAACAACATTTTATCCCGTGTTAAATATCCTTCTTGGGATAGCAGATTTATGCCTGGGTTAGTACTCTGTAGGAACACATTCATCTTCTTTTTCAACAACCAGTGCTGACTCGTAACCTGGAGGTCCCGAGTTCAAACTGAGTCCTTCCCCGCCGGCCATGCTGGTGTATATATCCTTCTGGTCAACCATCCTTCCAGTTGGACTTTTAACCTTTCTAATTTTTTGTGTAACTTGGCACTGAAAAGCCCTTTACGTGGAGGTGTCATCTTTACCCCCACCCCCTCTCCATACTTTCGGATTATTTTTCTCGTGCCGCTTTGCATTTTGGCTAAGATTACCATTCGGTCAGTTTACGCACCTTTTGTCCAGATACCCATGTATCTAAGTATGAATAAAATTTTAAAAAAATTGCCGTGGAAAAAGTTGGGGGATGGGGGAGCAACTTCTTACCCAGACACTTTCCGAAGAACGCGGGTACGAGGTTGATGCGAATGTTACAACAGAAATAAATAAATTTTTCTAATTTTTATTTTCTTATTTTGTCTTTTTATCACAATTTTGGCTATGTTCCTGAAATACCTGAGACATAAAGTATATTTGGTCAAACAAGCCTTTCCCTGCAAATTCTCTATAAATCTGCGATAACCTTTGAAAAATCGATATTAATTGCATTCACAAATTAAAAGCTTGTTGCAATTACTTTGGTATAATACCTAAATGCTAGTAAATGTTTTGTCTATTTCAGGGCCCAGTTGTTCAAAACCCGATTAGTACTAATCCTGGATAAATGTTAATAAAATATATAGAGTCAAGCCAGGATTAGCACTAATCGGGCTTTGAACAACCCGACCCAGATTTATAACGTCTTCATGAGAGCTGTTTTTTTTTATCTTACTTTGTACCAAACTGAAGAGACCCAGGTATTACCAAATAGAGTTGAAAAAATTATCAATAAAAAATTATGGCCAAGTTTGCTATGTGTATGCAAAGTTTCAAGTCAATCGATAATTAATTAGCTAAATTAAGGAGGGTGTTGATACAAACCCCTTCCTGAGAGGGAGGGGGGTGGAAAAGTACTACCCGAGAGAGAAGGTTAATTAGATATACATTTCTACTGAGAAAAGTGTTATAATCAGTTTGGTCAAAGATTTTTGAGAAGCAATAAATAATTATTCTTTCTTCAATCACAACCCCAGCAATCCCGTACTTCATCCATTATTAAAAATTAGAAATATAATCTACATAGTCTCAAAATACTACTCTGAGCTGCACTTCGGAGTCCTCAAAGGGCGAAACAGTATTGTCTGCAGATTGATTAGTCTATAAAATTAGAAGTGAGGCCGGTCACATATGAGTGTGCATGTAAGAAAACACCAACAAAAATATTTGACTGCAATCAATCCGCGGAAGCTCCACGTGCTAACGAGGACTCAAGTAAATCTCTATAAGCAGGCGTTTCTATCGGCCAAACTGGCTTGTGCTGTCGTGAAATTCTGCATTCTTCTTCTCTATAGATACTATCATTCTACGTATGAGCCCAAACTAGTTAAAATACTTTAGCAATAGCTTCTAGATTCAGTTCGTGTTAAGTTTTACTGGCAGAAGGCAGCCGAAGCTTTAATCGCAGGTTGCTGGTACATCAGTAATTAATTAAGGTGGTGAGCAAAAGAAGAGAAAACAGTCTTTTCCAACATATTTGAGCAAACCAAACTAATACACACAAAGAAAATGCATGTAAGGTATCCAAGTCCAAATAAGCAGTAACCGAAAAAGGTCGGTTATTCACCCATACAGCCGAAACACGTATTTTTTTGTGTGGAGTTAAAATGATACTAGTTTTGTTGTTTGTTATATAATTACTAGTTCTATAAAATCCAAGCAGACTCAACCCTATTCCTAAACTTGAGTGAGCCCCAATCCTAACTCCAAGTAACTCTAAACCTGAGTTAACCCAACCCTATCTCGAGCACGCAGGCAAAGAA
>JAOEJI010379418.1:0-10413 GCA_025448255.1 Umimayanthus chanpuru
AAAAATTTAAGATGGCGGCCACTTGTGACGCAATTCATGTTGTTATGGTTGCCGTGGAAACGAATTAGATATTATATGGTTGCACTTAATTAAAAGTACAAAGGGAGCTCAATAAGTATACCAAATATCTGATCAACCGGACGAATTGGGTCAAAAGTAGATGGGGTGGGGGGTTCCGATTGACCCCCCTCCCCCGCAAGTGTTTGTGTAACAATTTTTTCTTTGAGGCTTCTACGGTTAATGCAAGTTAAAATATTTGTGGTAAAGGACGACGTGGTACTTTCATTGAAACGTACTCAGGAACAAAACCTTTCTGCCATAGCTTTTTGGTGTTGTTCACAATCTCTTCCTGCAACTGAGGGTCTGGCCAGATGCGTTCAACCGCAGGTGGTCCCTTTGGTGTGTGCAGGACAAAGTCAGAAAAATCCTTTTCAGTTATTAACAGTTGGAGTTGTACCTGATAGTAGTAGGAGTGGCACTTTTTGTTTTTGAGGCATAGCTTGCCACATCTCAGAGGAAAACACTGGTTCTTCAGGATATCTGAAGCACTGCCTTTGTGACATTCATCTATCAGTTCCTTGACCGTTTTGTTTCTTAGAACTTTCAAATTTTTTTGTCTCCATAATTCCAGCAACTGCACCAGAGTTTTTTCATCCATTACAAGTCCTTCTGTACTTGCTCCTAAATGGGGGTATTTGCTGTTTACCAACAGGCCAGTTTCAACAATCTTGTACCCTGTAAGTTTGCTGTAGGCAGCTCTTGCAGCAGGGTCTTCTTGCACCCCGTGCAACATTTCTGGGGTTACAAAAGACTGTGTAAACCATAGAATATTATTGATAATTTTATATAGGCGTTGTTTATTAGGATCCCCTGTAATGAGCTTCGCTCCCAACTGAGATGCCTCTTTGCATACAGAAGCAGTTACTCTTGGCCATCTGATGTTAAACCATTTTTCATTTGAACTTTGCTTTTCAGTTTCAGGGATGTGGACAGCATCTTGTTTTCCTTTACTAAACTTCAATGTTTTGTCTTACAATCTGTTTTCGAACTGAGTTAGCAAGGTCTCAAAGATCTGTTTCTCTGCTCCTGCAACTTCAAAATCAGGGTATTCAATATAAAAAAGAGTTTCCCACATTGACATGTCTTTCCCACTGTTTGCAGTATGGACCTGCGGATCTGTTACTAATCCTGAAATGAGAGCTTTGCAAGTTTTCGTATAATCTAATGGTCTTGGGTCCCAGTGGTACAATTTCTTTCTCTTATTACTTAGGAGGATATTGTAAGCAGCTTCATGGAGTGCTTTGGGGTTTTTCTTCCTTTTTCCCTTTGTTCGAAACACACGGTTGAGAAGTTGAAGGCTCATTCACTACGTGACGATCTGTTTTGACATATTAATCGAGCATTAATAACAGAGATGCAACGTGGGCACATCTATTAAGGGCTCGTGCTGTACAGGAGCAGGCCGCCTTCTTCACATACCCGGTAGTTTTGCTCAGGGTGATGTAAACTACTAGTGACAAGTCATTCTTCATCGAGTGATAAACGTGTGCTCGCACATAATGGTCACTGTTGTCTTTGTTTTTATGCACATCGATAACTTCGCTCTCAAACAATCTGTCTCCTTTTCTCAAAGGCTTTTCAGTAATTGATGCACAAAATCCGGAGGAAGAAAGCAAACAAGTTATGTGCTATGATTCGGCTTGCCTTGATTATTGGAAGTAATAAAATGATGAGGGTATTTAAGCTGAGTTGATGTCTGGATGTTTATTTGTGCTGAAATTTGCTGTTGGCCGAATTTTTGGATACCAATGAATTCTTGAGTGTGATATCTTCTTCTGTTCGAGGTAATTTATAACCTGTACTAATCTTCGTGTTGGTCTTTGCTCAACTGTCTGAGCAGCAGTGTGTCTTACATGCAAGCAGTAGTATCGTGGACTGGTGATAAAAGGCAAGAGGTTTCTATATTTCCAGTTTTTAAAAGCGTTTTCAAATTACTTTATGTTGACTATGGAAAGACGTTGCTCTTCAGGTTGCTGGATATCTATCTGTGTTATTTCGTTGCCCCAAAAATTTAGTACTTGTAACGTTAAGCCAGTATCAGCCTAGGACTAGGTAATGCGATGTGTACTACTATAACATTAGGTAAAACAGATATCAAATATTGTCAACAAGGAGTAGATGAATAAACAAGCCTCTATAATCCCGTGAACATGCTGACTAAATAAGTGAATATTTGTTATGTCGTGTTTAAAAAGTTATAAGGTAGTTTTGATAGTAGTAATCACTTTGGGGAATGCAACAATTCACAATAACAGGATCCCGCAAAAAACATTACAGTATTATACAGTAACAATTATGTATAAGAACCATGATACTATTGTACTTTGACCAGATGCGTGTTATTCTTAGAATTAAGCTACATGTAAAACTACTAAGCTTCAAAGTGGTTTTCACGAATAGCGAGAACATATTTGCTGTAATACACGCCAAAGATTCTGTCTATTGTGTTGATATATATCCTTTCCATAACCTATAAAAATGGAGCCTTTCCAGGATAAAATGGGGAAAATATTAATTTTTTAAAAGCTGCTCTGAGAAAGCAGAGTCGCCAACAGTGGAAAAAGGCCTGTTGAGACACGAACTGCTGCATGAATGGAGATCAGTGGCTTTTCATTATAGAAAGTACTGTCTTGTTTCCTGTCGATACATAGACCTTTTTTGAGGCAGATATTCAATTCGCGTGAAGGTAGTCAGGAAGTGTTTGCCAACGCGACAGAAAGTTTTAATAATTATTTGTAAACAAATACGCAAAATGATTTCATGCAGTCGGTGACCGTGATCAACAACTTGTTGAGAAGTTGTTTTACTGTCTTCCTTTTTTGTTGAAAACCTGTGTATTAATGGTGAAGAAATGATTTCTTACCATTGAAAACCGATACACCGTAATTTGGGGCCTTAACTGTGTTTGCTTTTTCGTTTGACGATTTTCCTCTTCAGTGACAGTAGCAAAATGAGCCGTCATTTTATAAATTTTGTCTAGAGGTGGTTATCCTAGGATAATCTGTGTCATGAACCAATCAAGGTGCGCAAAAAGTGCCTTCCACTTGTTTAGTAAATACTAAATGTAAGTCTGAAAGCTAGAGCATTTTAAAATAGAATTTAGCAAAAAATTTGTTGGAGGAAAACTATTCCGAAAAAAAGATTACTATGACCTTAACATTTAAATACAACTATTCATCTGTACATTTACTTACCTTCGACGTCTTCCCAAATTGGTTCTATTAAGCACTTGTTGCCAACAATCATCGGACAATAATGTCTCAAGTTTCGATAGATTACAAGCAAAACCCAGTTGGGAGCCGTCACATCGTTTGGTCCTTCCTCTTGAACTGCCTAAGGGATCCGTGCCAAAAGCCCAGCATGAACCCCTTTCTCACTGCAAACTTGTGTGACCAGCTCGTTAAATGGTCGATACAGCACCGTGTTTGATTCCCTGTTCGAGAAGAAATTATTTAACAATTTTTTAACAACAATATATTTAAAACACCATTCATTTACAAGAAGCAGAGCTAAAATGATATAATGCTGCAGGAGTAAGGTGTTTGGCTGCCTAGAATAACTATGTAAGCTAATCGAGCTAGGCAGCTTACTTAAAGTTGTTATATATAGCATAACTATGGTTTGAAACACTTAGACACGCAAAGGACACAAACATAACACAGATAGAAGAGGCAAAAAAGAAGGGAAAAAATATTTAATATGAAGCAATTGTGGCATTCTTAATTTCACGTTTAAATCTGAATAGACTGAGTTGCTTAAAAGAATCGTCAATATTGTTCCAGATGATGGCACCATTGAAACGAATATTGAATTTTCCATAATTAGTCCGGACGGGAGGGATATAATATGAAGAGCTTGATGTGAGCCTTGTATTATACTTGTGCCCTGTGGATGTCAGTAAAAAAAATTCTTTGAATGCGGTTGTTAACATGTCAGAGTGGAACTTGAAGAGGAAAAGGGAATTATAGTAGTATATAATATCAGAAAATTTTAGAATATTTAGATTTTTAAAAAGAGGCGAGGTATGATCATCATATTTAGAGAAGGTCATTATTCTTATAGCTTTCTTCTGTAACGTAATTATTGGCTTCAGGGTGGATGCATATGTGTTTGCCCAGATAATTACTCCATAAGTTAGAAAAGGATAGATTAAAGAGTTGATTTGGCTAGCTGGTGGTGCCAAAATCTGCTCTGTTGTGCTCCGAGATCAATTGCAGTTCTTTGAAAGTGTTTACACTTTTTTGTTTAGCACCCTCTTTGTTTTGGTCTGGTACGAAGCATTCTCAATATCTTCCAGCGATTGACTCGAGCTGGGAGTTGCACTTGTTATGGAAGATGGACTCGGTGGACTAATGTTTGGTGGGCTGCTTGTTAAGTTTGGTAGACCAAGAAAGACCGGACTTGGACTTTGATTTGGTTAATAACACTCGGGATTCTCGGGAACCCCTCCTGCATGCAAAGTTTTTTCAGTTGCGGCTTTTAATGACCCAAAATTTACTTCAATTAGTTACCACTATTATCTGTGAGCAAGAAAAGAGTTCCTGACCTGTTGGGTTTTGCAATCTGTGAATTTAAATTTGAGATCTGAGAAATGTTTAAAATTGGGATATATTTGTTCGAAATTAGTCTTGCACCAAGAAACCAGAAAGTGTATCTTTTGGTCAAATAATTAAACCACAGGATGTGATCATTAAAAGGTAAGACAAATCAATGCTTTTAACACCCGACGATATTGATGCGTATATTAATAAGTGATATATAATGAGATAATTAACATTATAATATAAAATGTGTTGTGTATAATCGTGTCTGTTAAAAAGTTTTTAAACTTTAAAAAGTATACCAAACTTTCGAACCCTGTACTGTGGTTCTTCTTCAGGGGAATAATGACATTTAAAAATTCAAACGCTGGTACAGGTCACGTATTTTGAGTCCCTAAGGGATTTCAAAAGTGGGACATATCCTCGTGGACATTCAGCCCCTTCATTTGCACTATTTTTAGCCAAGCTGGAATGTAGAGACTCCAAGAATAATCTACAGCGGTGATTGTGTTCATTGTGTTCAAGAATGCGGGCGTAATGTGGATGAATGTCGTGGCTTGTTGTTTGAGCATGGTGGCGGATCAGTGATTCCGTGGGATACTTTTTAAGGTTTAAAAACTTTTTAACAGATCAGATAAAACACAACACATTTTATATTATTCTGAACACTGATCGCTCTCAGCGAAATATAATTAACGTTGCCTTCCTGATCCGTCTTGGGTCTTTCGGCTTTGTCATTGCTGGTCATGTATTGACTTAATCAGAAAATATTTGTTTACGTGTCGCCCTCATGTTTTCAATCAGTCTTCGGAGTTGTTAAGTAAGAATTGCTTGTTGAATATCTGTACAAACACTGGAATTAATACACATGCTTTGATATGCTTCACTCATTTTTTGACAGCGAGCCATTGCACATCTTTTTCACTGACATTTTGCTTCCATACCTACGAACCTAACCTCAAATAATCGTTTCAGCCCATTAGTCAACTTAGCTTAGAAATGCCACAGAAATGGCATGTAGGTATTGTTTAAATATATATTGCAAACCCAACACTTCCCTACAACTGCACATTTATATTTTGATAATAAAACAGTTATTAAGGTAATTACTTGACTGTTGTGATTTAACATTTTATGTCACAAAATAGCAGATTTCACACTTTGCTTATTTAATTGTTCTTGCAGTCATTTCATGTAATTAGCAATGGGAAATTGTAACCAATTATTAATTGCATTATGTCAGAAATGGAGATATTTGAAAGTGGCTGTGCTAATTTTGTATTCCACATTTTATATTTGGAAATGGATTGGTTGCCTAATCATTGGTTTCCCTCCACCCATGGTCCTAACTATGTGTACAAACAGTTAAGTTATTGAAATTTTCTGCACCATATTCAGTACAGATATTGCATAGACTAGCTATTTCTTTCAATTCTTTAAAACTGTGTGCTTCCAAGCATGGGTAAAACACTGACTGACTGATTATTCTCCTTACATTTTTCTTTGATTCTTCAGAGTATTTTTTTCAAATGGTTGCTTTTTATCATGCTTCAGCCACAAAAAAGCTGTGTCCTTCCCCCAATTAAATCACTCATCAATGACCTTTTTTCCCTTCGCAGAAGGCTGTGTTGATTTGAAGTTAGCACTGTGTATAAATCCCATTAAAAATGTGATGTCTTCGACTGGTGGACAAAACTGAGAGACATTCTTTTGATGGCTTCACAAGCCCAGGACCAATAAGCTAACTGTTAACTCTAGCTTGAGTTATTTCTTCTGTACAATTCGTTTCCTTATCATTGTTTGTTTTGTAGTAAAACTGTGCCTTGAGCTCATCATTTGTAATGTAGTTCGCATCTCAACTGAGGATACGTATGCGCTATTTGCTGTTCTGGAGTATGAGAGTGCCAGACCACTGGTAATGTTGCAATTAATATTCACTTTTGATTCGTTTTTGGACTCCAGTTTATGTTTATTTTTGTACACTAAATAGCAAAATAGGTAAAATAAAACAATGAGTAGCAGCACAAACAACTGTTTCTTTTGCACCAGTTAAAACCTATGTAATATCATCAAGTGAATGTATAATTAGCTAGATCCAGGTCTTACTAACCACGAACACTTACATGTATTGGAGGAAATGCAGAATTAGTGAACAAGGGTTCACTAATTAAAGTTGAACCAAACTGTCATTTTGGGATTGGGGAAGCCCCCATTAAAACACGTGGGGAGGTTTAGTGCTTTCACTCTTTATACAGGAGTTAAAATAATTGCTCAATAGTGTAATGAACAGATTATTTTTAGATGCTTTGTTCTACCAAACATGGTGTTGGAAATCTTACGAACAAAAGTCTTGGACTTAACTTTTGAAGATATACTAACTGAAGTTGTATCATGACAGCAACCAATATCCTGTAGAAGCTGATTTCCTCCACTTGAAAGTTTCCCAATTTCTTCTTTTGTGTCTTTCATTGCATTTGAAAATATTTCTTTTTGTTTCTTGGATGCAAGGGCATACTTAACTGCAGGTCCGTCCTTTTGTGCTGACTCATTGGTACTGTAAGCCTGATTTGCCGTTAGGACTGAAGGTGTTGCTTTGTGTTGGTAGAGGAACTGTGAACAATTTCTGATGCTGCCTTGTTAAGCTTGGTGCAACAGCCCTTGCAGCATTTTGTCTGGTCACAAAAGCCAAAATTTTCATTTAACTTTGCTTTTGCTCGGGGGTTAAGTTTGTGTAGCTCATAGGAAGACTTCTGATGCTAACTCGTCCTCCGGGGGTTTTGCACCCCTTTAATGCACATTGTTCTTGTTAAGTTACCAGTAATGCAGTGTAACTGGCTTTTCCATGGTATTGTGACGAAACTCTTTCACTGAAGAAGTTTTCTAGGCCCATTACTATAGCTCTCCATTCTAATACGACTAGCTCCCCTTGTCTTTCTCCTCATACCTATTATGAAATTCGCTGGTGCCTTGTCCAGTGGCTTGTTGAAGATTGCTTCAAGGGGTTTGGGGTCCATGTCCTCATCAGCGTGCTTAGAATACAGTAATTGATGGAAGCGATTGGAGCCAAGACAATGGATATCAGTTCATTTTTTTTCTGGGCATGATTCTTCTTTGCATCTGTTAATGCTCTTGAGGCATATGCTACTCGGCCATTTTTGTGAAAAATCGTTGCCCCAAGATCCAACTTAGATGCATCGACTTGCAGTTGAATGGGTTTGTTGACTTGACATTAGAAGCCCCTCTCTTCCTACGAGTATCGTTCGTTTCACCATCTGAAGCAAGAGCTTCACTTTCAACACAGACAGAACTTGAAGGATACACGAAACCTTGGTCAGTTTTCTTTTTTTTGCCTGCTCAAGTCTTGCAAAGCCTGTCCGAAGCCTGCCTATGTTTAACCCGAACCTAGCGAGCAATTGTGCCAAAATACGACCAAGGAAACCTTGCTTTTTGGAAGTTACAAACAAATTTTTAGTAATAGCTGCCTTCCATTTATCACCGAAAAGGACACTCAACGACGTTTTGCAACGTCTACAGTGATCATTTTCCTTTTTGTTGCACGCTATACACCTGCCTTTACGTCTTTTTGAAAACTGAGAAGACATTTCTTTTGCTGTCCCATGCCGTGAGATGGTTTTTTTTATTTGCAGTATCACTTCTGGCGAGCACTGATTGGTTAAGATCGGTAAGGGGCGAGACTCCAGATTGAATGCCATCCCTGCACGCTCATTTTCCTTTTTCCTCTCCCCCTCCTTCCCCCCCATTTTTGGCCTCCAAAATGGAGTGCCCCCAGGTACATACAACTACAAGTACAAGTTTATTACTAGTCGCTTACTATCATTTGCCATACTATTATATACCAGAAAAACTTGATTAGTTTTTTTTTGTTTTATAGAATGAAATCCACCAGTACTTTGAGTAATTAAAGGAAATGTACTGCTCAACCATCATACTAATTTGAAAATATCCATTAAATTTAGGAATTGCCATTTATCTAATATGTACTATAAAACTGTCACGCTTGTAATGATATTTGTTTTGTATAGCCGTCAATATCAAACCCCTTGGACCACATACACAAAACCCTTTCACACAGTTCATTTGGAAGGACGTTTCAACATGAACTATATTGGGATAATAGTAATGATTGTCGTACTTTTAGGGGTTGTAATCGGTGATTTTGTGTTTTTAGGGGTTGTTCAAGCGAAATCTATTTAACATAAAACAAAGTCAATATTTATTAGGGTATCAAAACTTTAAGTTATCATGGATACAGATCTTTCAAATACGCTTCTTTAACTCTAGCAATTGTAAGGGTGATGATGTATCTGATGGATGGCAATAAATGGCAATCTACTAAATATGTCATTTATTTGTTTGTATTTTTTAGGTTAGTGGTTTATCATAATAATAATAATATGTTTAATAATAATAATATGTTTATTTCCTCTTTAGTAGCATTTTACTAAATTATAAGAGGGGTCAGAAAACGAACATGGATAATGGTACAATATTGCAAAATTTCAAAGACAGACAAAACAATAATAACAGTTACACGTATTTGAAAGTGATAAAGTTGTCAGTGCGAACAAGTCGGTTGCTGCTGATGCATTGCCTAGTTACACCAGAGCGGAGATCGTAGCCATGGCTAACGCTTGACCGTTCAGGCAGCAGACGAGCCATGCAGGGAGAGGATGATTTTTAGGGTGGTTTTCTAGGATTTCCAAAGGTCACCCCTATCCTTTTTTACCCCCGGTTTCTACCCCCCTCCTTTTCCCCTGTGACAGAAAGCTCCAAAAGTCCCAAGCTAAATTAGCGTTAATGGAGCTATTCATTTAGGTGGGTCCTACACTTGGACGGAAAATGATGAAAGGTTATTTGGACATGAAAGCGTGGGGTACATTTGCACCTGAGCGGCGTGTACGGGATTCAATGTCACAAGTGGCTCCCCTTTACAATTACCATTGCCAGAGAGGTACTGAACGACAAATGAATCAATATCTGTATACTGCTCAATATCATGGTTATAAGTTACACATGGACCAGGATGAAAAGCTTGCAGCTTATGATAAGGTCCATGTATGTGCGATAGACGATTTTTCAAGGTTTACCCCTGCCTTCGCGTTTATGTTGATGAAAAACAGTGTAGTAATCTACCTGTTTACATGCAAATGCACAGCCGACTTTTTTGGGGTTAAGGGTTTGTGCCAGTATATTCCCAAAGGTGAGAGAGTGTAATAACTGCATACTGCATGGGTTACATTAAACTGACTCCCATCAAAAAAAGTTTAAACAGCAACAACCTCGGTGATTATTTGAAGGGCTTTTATCTACTTCTTAAAATACACGAACGAATCAGCGTGTTTGTGCTCCAAATCCAACACCACCCAAATTACAAACTGCATGTCATAAATTACATACAGTATAGTAAAACCTTTAAACAAACAACAGTTTGACATCTAGAAAAGTACTGATTGAGGATTGCCTGCCAGACAAGGTATGAGTGGACCAAGGCAGTGAATTCTACTTAACCCTTTTTGAGCTAGAGACATTGGTCGATCTGAAAACAAATTGTACACAGCTGGATCCTCAGAGGCAAACGCAATCAAAACATGTATCCATATCACCGATTGCCCAGGTTACCAATATGTATGGGAAATTTAAACCACTTGGGTGTTCAGTTAGTACATGTCGCGATTTAAGCACATGTATGTGAAACTCATTTTCAAGAGCAACATGCCTTTGCAAAAAAAGAAAAAATCTTAATACCACGACCGTGATTTCACTTAAATTATTTAACGTACCATGCAAAATA
>JAOEJI010379529.1:0-10412 GCA_025448255.1 Umimayanthus chanpuru
GTACTTCATCTATTTCCATCTCATTCATGCTCTGATGAAGGACACAGCAGGTGTCCGAAAATTCAGCGTTATAATAACTGTTTTAATCTATCTAGCAAATTTTTGAATCGTAATATAGAAAAAAAGTTTTAAACAGATCAGATACAACCCCAATTGAACCTTTTAAAATATATATATATATATATATATGAATATATATTTGATGCAGTGTGGTTATATATATATATATATCAATGTACATTATTGAAAGAGAAATAAATAAAAAATTTAAAACAAAAATAAATAAAATAAATTTGACTTTGAAGACTAAAATCTACTGCTGTACTGGTTGTAGTTTATAAATTTTGCAAAAAAAGTACAAATATAGCAAGAACAACAAATTGCAGTCAATCGTGCTTCAGGTGACAGGAAAGAAACTGATACTATTTCAGTATTTGTTCATTATCTTTAAATTAAAAATTGACTCACTAAAACTTTGCGCCAATTTTACTTGCAATTAATTCAAACTGTTTAATTTAAATTATTGACATTATTTTACTTTACTATCTGGCGTGCCATGCGCGCGTCACGCCTCCATTTTCAGCTGTTCGACAGGCGCTAATAAATTTTTGACATTTGAAAGTATACAGCCGTTCTAAGGGTATATCGTAGACACATTGACTAAAATTGAAAACATTTACGTATCAGCAAGCGATTTGTGTTGCAAAATCAATCACCGCCCGCAAATGAAAGACTCAATTGACATCAGAGACGAATTTTAGTAGTTTAAAATGTTTGTGACCAGCTAATATGAATTTGACTCGCAGCATGTTTGATTGACATCCACTATTAATCAAAGGGTTCTATGAGCTATGTCATCCGTTTTTACCTATGCCGGCCACTCCCTCGTCTGGTTGTCAGACACATTTGCCTGTCTTTAGAGTAAGAAAATGAGATCAGGACCATCGATTGAAACCTCCTTAGAAGAAATGCACCCCTCCATTTAATGTTGCTCTCTTATTCATATTGCATAGACCACAGAGAATAATTTTGTTGAATAATAATGGCAGGTTTCTTATAATTTTATCGAAAATGATAATACTGCTTCCACTGAGCTAACCTGTGATTAAGTTTTCCTGTACGCGTGAAGGAAAAAATACGAGAAAAAAGAGAGAAGAATGTTATTGCCGTGGCACGAAGTTGTAGATTTCATATTACGTCCAAGAAAGCATGGTGTGGAATTCGCTGTTCAAGTGTATTAAAATGCAGCACATGCAAGTTTTCTGAAGAGAAGATGAACCAGATTGTTGTTACTCTGTGTATAAAATATGTATTTGTCTCGAAACTCTCATTTTTGCATAATTTAAAACCTGCAAAGGCGCAATAAACCTTTCGAGTTCAATCATGCGTTCCATTCGGCATTTGCTGTTTTGCATTTCTAAAATCCAAAAAAGTGACAGTTGTTTTCTCTAGAATATCTTATTTGATAAAACAACAGTAACAATTTTATCGACATTGATACTGCTTCCACTGAGTTTACGCATGATAATAGACCTTTCTGTACGCGTGAAGAAAAAAATAAGAGAAAAGAGAGAGGGAGAAGAACGTCATTGCCACACACGGAGTTGTAGATTTCACATCACGTCCAAGACAGCATGGCGTGGAATTTGCTGTTCAATTGTATTAAAATCCAGCGCATGCAAGTTTTCTGACGAGAAGATGAACCAGGATTGCTTACTCCATGGAAATCTATTTGTCTCAAAACACTGATTTTTGCATAATTTGAAAAAGTCGTGATAAACCTTTCACCACTCACCGGCTGTTCACTCAGGCTTTCCATTTGTTGTTTTGCATTTCTTTAACCTGTGACGATTGTTTTCTCTGGAATATCTTTTTTGACAAAACAACAGTAACAATTTCATCGACAGTGATAGTACTGCTTCCATTGAGTTAACATGTGATTAGACCTTCTTGGCGACTTGAAAACCGAGCTTGAAGTTGAATGAAATATTTTCTAACTGTAGCTACAAGTTTCAGCCGCGTTATTTTTTCCCACACGCATCGCATATATGCTCTCACTTTTTATTTAAAATGTCCGATAGTTAGCATTTCCAGCAGAGAGATATTTGGCTGATGTCTGTCAAGTTTTCACAGGAAAATATGAATCCAATATGATGTTTGGCCAGTGGAAAACCTATCGATTGGGATGAAAATTTAAACAGAGCCCGCACTGCATAACCAACGGTTACAAATCGAACTAACAGTGGAGCAATTGAGCGAGTGAGTGAGTGATTGACAAAATTGTCCCCTCACAATATGTCATCCATTGCACATGCGTGCAATACGGATGACATAAAAATGAAAACATTTTTTATCGTGAGCACGTGTTACTGAAATTTGCAATACAAAATACCGAAAAAAATATAAAAAACATAGAGTTTTTCAATTCTGTAATCCTGTCAAAATAAATGCCAGTGAGAGATTTGATACCAGCTGGTCCAAACCACTGCTGATGAGCAGCTTGTACTGCCAGGAAAATATATCTTAACATATTTCTTTCTACAGACAGCAAACTAATAAAAGGCCAGAAAGAATGTTAGCGTTATATTTTTATAGCTCCTCTTTTCTGGAAACTCAGCAGGTGGTTAACGTGATTTAAGTCCTGTGATTGAACTTGGACTGGTTTCACAACTGTTTAGCATCGGCGACTAGATCATTTTGTATAACTTTGTCACAAATATTACATATAGGTCCTTTCTCAAATATTTCCCTTCTATCAAAATTCAAGAACAAAAACTGTTCGAAAGGACATGTTTGAACAGCTTTTAGTCCATTTTGAAGCCAATGATCGTGGGAACACTTCAAAGTGATTGGCTAAAAAAATCACACATGTCTCGGCCAAAGCTTTCACGGAAAGCTTTGAAACGGCCATTAAAATTTTTGAATGAAATTTTTTACTGATGCCATTTTACTAAAAAAATGTTTACAATCAAATTTGCAATTGCGTCTAAAAGCTACGAACATAAGTCGAAAAAGAAATGTTTACTGGAATGCATCATTTTCACACGCTCACCATCGAACTTTTTTGTGCCAGAAATCAGCGTGACATACTTGTCTTGTTAAGGGGGCGGACTGCTTTAGTCGGAATTATTGCAAAATTCACCAAAACTTGGTAGAAATAGATTAAACATAAAGAAACGCAACAAGCTCCTTAAAATACAGCAAGTTTGGTGCAATCAGATTCCGTGACACGCCTTGGCCTTGTTAAATTATCAGCACTGCATTTGATTTGGATCACCTCCAAAACACGCATAAAAACATTGAAACTATCAATAACAACGCACTTACCTCTAGTTGTTGGCATGTCCTGAATCGGGTTTCCCTTTTTGTCAGTAATAAGTTTTCGCCAGCTTCGCACAGTTGCCTTTCCACCTCAGTCACGACATTGAATACAGTGTCATCGACCTGTGCGACTCTTGTAATTCAGTTAGATCAATGGGAATTTCCCACATTGTCCTCGAGTGACGCCGCATCACTAACGTTGACATAAGCTAGTGTAAATGATTTGGTTTCAGAAGTTTTTATCTTTCTTCCTTTTCCACCCCAAAATGAGGGTGCAGGCCGTGGACCAACTCCCGCCACCGACAAACCATGCCCAGCACCAAATCTATTGCGGCCTTGTGCCATCACTTGAAAAGTTCAGCATGAAGGCCCACGACTTGAACTCGCACTTCCGCCAAAAATGCTTGTCGTGGCAGCAGCACTGTTCCCTCGCCTTTGGCCTCTTGTCATGACCAGAATTGCTCTAACACAGTCTACCAGTAAACCTAGAAATCTTCCGCTTGCATCAGGCCAGATTTTCTGATAGCTGCCCGTGCCTCTGCTCACTTTCAGGTGGGCACCAGCATGATCAATCCAAAGTGTACCAACTAGTTCACTCAAGTTAACATCTTCCTGGGAAGGCCAATTTGCTTTCCGTCAAAACTTATACTGATCATTGACATTGCTTCTCCCTCCATCTCCAACCAGCCAGGACAGTGACAAAGAAACACACCCATGTTTTGCGCGGGAACAGTTATATAGTCATGTATCACATGACTATATAACTGTTATATAGTCATGTATCACATGTATCACATGACTATCTCATTTCCACCAATGAGGATGATTCTCTACATTCAGAAGTGGGAAATTACCAAAAGGTAATTTCGAAAGTCGAAACTCAGAAAAACACTTGTGTGGACAGACATAGTCGCGTCGCTAAAGCGTGTATTAACAATCCATGCTTTAGCGATGCAATTGATCAACAGAATCGTGAAACATATGGTGGACACAACTATTTGTAAAAGTTGAAAAGTGAAACTCCGAAAATAAAAAAAATTGCAGAATTCAAAAGAATAGTAAAAAATCCAAAAGTGAAAAATGGAATAACAAACGCATAGTTCAAAATTTCGGAAAAAAAGTAAAGTTTTGAATCAAAAACTGAAAATCAAAATCGAAAATGTAAAATGCAAAAAAGTTAAAATTTAAAAGCAACAATTCAAATTTAAAAAAATGCTGAAACGGTTTAAAGTCGAATTTCAGTTTCAAAATGCAAAAGAAGAAAGGCGAAATTCAATTTCAAAAAGCAAAAATAGAAAGGCGAAATTCAATTTCAAAAAGCAAAAATAGAAAGGTGAAATTCAATTTCAAAAAGCAAAAATAGAAAGGCGAAATTCAATTTCAAAAAGCAAAATAAGAAAGGCGAAATTCAATTTGAAAAAGGAAAAAAAGAGACAAAATTCGAATTCGAAATTCAAAATTGAAAGACAAAACAAAAGATCGGAAATCAGAATACGAAGTCTGTTTGGCCAGAAAGGAGCATTTTTCGAATGGCCACCTTTGATGTTCTGTATTGTTTTGTTACTTGCCAACTGTAGTTACTATGCTATAAGTGGTCAAAGTTTACAGATGTTTATGTTAGTTGTGCTACACCGAGCAAAAGGAAATTGACATGAAAGTCAAGGCTACAGTGCATTAAAACATAGCTGACAATTTTTTGCGCGCTTTTTGTATGGTTCGGGCGTGCGTTTAAATCTCGATAGACGCACGACCGTACGTCTATCAAATCGCAACAAATGAATGTAAACAAAAAGTGTTTGGACAAACTGAATGTTTTCAAATGGAAAATGAAGTATTAATTGAGGGCGACGAACACAAAATGGAAGGTGAAATACTGAACTTCAGTTTAGACATGGATTTTCTTTATGAAAACAATCCAATCGGTGAATAGCAGTTTGCAGCCCTGATGGACATGGACACCGGAATGGATGACATATTGAGGTACAGTAAAAACTTTTATTAATTGAGAGCTACACAACTAAATTTTAATCTTTTCACAAAGCTCTTTTTCTAACTGTACAATTATTGAGTTAAAATGTAGTTGCAGTAATTTCCTTCGTAATGTCTGTACGAAAACCTAAATAACTTCAATAGTTTTAAAACTTGAAACAAAACTGAAGCATAATCATACCACCATTGACGTTTCTAATTTTTATACTATATATTTTCATTTTAGCATGGTGTTTCGAGAAGATTCAAACAGATCTTGAAGAAATGAGTCCTGATCAGCTTGATAACAACCTTCGCAGGTTTTACGCCAAGGCCAGAAGTCGCACAGGAGACGTGTGCAGCAGTCTGCTCTTCTTGGCTTTTGACATGCCATTGAAAGACACCTGAATACACCGCCGCTAAATAGCCGGTATCAACACTGTTCATGTTCATCTGAGCTCTGACTCCAACAGTAGCCATTGAAGGTTTGAGCTTTGTGTAAATGTGTACAATCATCAAATGCTGAGAAAAGACTTTTCCTCTGGTCAATTGACAAATTGTTTTAAAAGCTGATATTGGAAATAGCCATTCATCAATCTCACCACCCCAGAAGTTTACAACGGTGGTCTTTTTGAACATTTTGTCTCAAATTAGCTGTAACGACAAAATACATCGCCTTTAATGGGCATTTTCTTTGTGACTGTATTTGAAAAAATAAATATGAACGTTGCCCTTTTGATCGATTGAACTGTCATGTGCTTGCGCTGAACCAATAAACACACTCAGAATGCATGACAACTTCACCACGATTAAAACCGGGTCAAAGTCTAATGGCACAATAAGTCTAATGCAATAAACAAATAAGCATGCTCAGAATGCATGACAACTTCACCACAATTAAAATCGAGTCAAAGTCAAATGGCACAATCCGCAGACTCGGGGAAACACAGGCACTGAATTTCTTAAACGATTTTGATTGGCTAACAGCTTGTAGAATGATGCAATCTTCTTGTTGAGTACGTCCATTTTGCAAGTACTTTGAAGTGAGCAAGAATGAAACACATCCTTTCTGCAAAATGTTTGCAAATTTTTCCCTAAATAAAACCGCTGAGGCTCTAGATTGTTATGGTATATGGGCGAAATGCCAGATTATTGAGAAAAATGAAGGTAACGTAAGAGTTACATTCCCGCCGTGGTCAGCAAAGTTCAACTGCACAATCGGGAAGGAAGAAGAGATCAGAAAAACAATTGCCCTTTCAACAAGAAGAAAGCGCAAGCAGACCTTGTTGTTAGTTATATTCCTTGTTTGAGTACAGAAACCAGTAAGTTTCAGTAGATTATATCTGAGTGAGATCATGTCACAACACTTTGGCTTCGCTGACATTGATATTTGGATTTTCACAGTTGTAACTGTAAATTATCCTCACTTCAGGCTCAGTTATTAAACATCTGCAGTCATAATTTCCTTGTTTTAACCGTTAGAATACACCCTTGACTTGTGAGTTTGCTAAAAGCACTACAATCCATGTCATTCCATACTCGAGGTAATTTTGTGGTCGACGATTCGAAGGAAATTATGTTAATTTCAGGTTTCTGCTGCCTTGCTGCCTGGGCTTGTTGTCTCGTATATAACATTTGAAATTTCGGAGCATATTAATTTGTTTCATTTTAGTGTTCAGTGTTTTGAAATATGTCATCAACAAAATTTATAATCGAATATAGTAGTACTAGTAGTAGTTGATGTTGCTGTATAGTTTCACTGAACTGCTGACTGGTTATTCTCAAGTTGCTCCAGTTCTTGTTCTGAAACGGTTTGGTTTCAAAAAAGGTCTGGAAATCCTTGAAGTTTTTAAAATCTATGTGAACCCTTCACTTCAACACATTTCTCTATAATTAACTTTGTATAAGTTTTGAACCTTTGCCCTCCAATTCTTGTTTCAGAATCCAAAGGTTCCCAGTCACAGCAAGGTGATTCGCTGTGGACCCGAGATGAGATTGAAGTTACTGTCAGAGAAGCTGAAACATTCCAGGACGTTTTGGTTGTGGAGTTACCGGATGAGTCGCAAGTGAGTTTGCCCCCAGAAGACCTTTTGGTTAACCAACCAGTTGCTGCACCACAAAAGTTGAAAAAGAAAAAGACAACAGAAGCAAAGAACACTGTGGCTCCTGAACCAAACCCCACATTTGCTTCACCATCAAGACCCACATTGCATGACCGAACTGCAGATGGCCAGACACGAGAGCTTGAGTACACAACTTTTGTTTCAGACTCTGGTCTAATTTTACGTACTGGTTCTGTATATTTTGTTGAAAATTTCTGTGTTCCTTTAGTCATTTATAGAATTCCAGTTTAAACTCTTCTGTTTCAGTAGGTTATTTTAAATGCAAGCTCAGTTCAGATAACAAGAAGGTTGCTGGTTATTTTCAAGATTTTCAGTGCATTTTGAGCCCTAGTTATTTTGTTCGTGGTCCCAATAAGGGCGAGTTTTCTTTTCCATTTGTTAATGGGCATTAATGATTTAGTTTTAGCTTCATATTCTCGGTTAGTTTCTTGTCAGCTTGCTAACCTTGGAGATGTTGACTATCTGAGAGACCTGAGACGGCATGCTCTGGGGGCTCAAATGCGTCAGGCTGTGTTTAGTGGCATTTCTCTGAATGCCATTACCGTTGCACATGCAATCAGCCTTGGCCCATTTGAACATCTTCATGATCAGCAATCTTTGGTCTTTCAGATGCCAACAACTTCAAGGTTAAGCTTGATTACTGTAATTTAAGTTCACTAGATTCAGTCATGGGGGCAAGATGGGATGTGAAACCCATTAAGCCAGATGTCCCCAATTACTTTTTTAAGTTTGTTACTGTAGTAACTATTTTTGTTAACAAGCAGTATATTCTTAAGGTTAGTTTTAATTTTGTACAATCAACTTTTGTTTTAAGTCCTGATTACAGGATCCACTGCCAGGAATTAGTTAAGAATAAGTAATTTAGGGCAAGTACTGAATTTCAGGGTGCGAATTAAGGACCTACAGATGACTAAAAGTTTAGGAGAATTCTGTACTTTATCAGCTTACACGTATTTTTTCTTATAAATAATAAATATAGTGGCAGTGAAAATGTTCTAAAAGAAATGGTCCATACTTTAGCAGTGCATCTATCGAGTTATGGATGCACTTGGGAAGTTGGGAGAGCACTCAAGAAGCTAGAGAAGAAACTCGATAAACTCAACTCATGCACTCCCAACTTTCCGCGTGCATCCATAACTCGATAGACGCACGCTAAGCATGGGCCATTTCTTAGATAAACATTTTCTTGTCATTGTAACATTTTTCTTTGAACTCAGCACTTGCGGAGAGTCGTATTATGTTGACTGTCAAGGCTGTGTAAATTTAAACTGAACAGTTATCACCTTCAGTGACATTTTGATACAGTTATTAAAGTTCTGCACATGTTTAAAGCTGTGACTTCAAACCGTTAGTCTAGTAAAGTATTCATGTTTAGTTGAAAAGTATACTTGTGTTCATTTTAAATAATGATACTGCTTGAAAAACAGAAAAAACATACAGCATTATTTTCTTGTGCTTGGCAGCACTACACCTGCCACTGGAAACTACTAGTCACAAAAATTATTCACATATTAGGCTGAGAACGCACTGCAGTGTTAGGAGGAGGTGGGGCATGAGTGAGAAGCATTTTCCCTACCAAAGCGCTTCTTTAAAATTAAAAAGCTACATGTAACCCTTCTTACAGTAAACATGCGACAGTTGAAACCGTTAAAATTTATGAAGAAGCGACATTGGATATAAAAGCCTTAACTAACTCAAACTTTATCAAAGAATAACACTAACATCAGTCCAAGTGTATAGAGAAAAGTCTTTTTTCATAAGCTTAGTACCTCAGTTCGACTGTAGGACTAATTTACATGTCGTTTTTAATCTTCGAGTTGAACATCGTGGAGAACTTTACAATTATTGGTAACAAACGTGGGTATTAACGGAGTTCAACAGTAATTAAGCAGAATTTGCATTAGAGATTGTGACGACATATCACATTGAGCATAAGCATAAGCATAAGGACTTGATCAAACTTCGAATTCATACGCATTTCATTCAGACGAATTGAATTGAATATCATAAACTCGATAGCAATTGTTTTATGAAAGGCGTGTTAAAGCCTGTTTCCTTATATTTTACCACATGAATAAAATACTCGATGAATTCAAAGTATTTCGGAGAAAAGTAATAGACTTCAACAGAAATTTATGACAAAAGTTTAACGCTTTCAATTAAATCCGTTTAAATTACGTTCATCCGACGTTTGATCAAGGCCTTAATTAGCAAAAGATTTATAAAGGAAAACGATGTTTCAAGCAAAGACAGAAAAAATATTAGGCCGCCAGGCTTTTGTCTGGAATTACCACGTGTACGGTATATACACAGACAAATCGTTTCCTATATCCCACGTTTTGTAGTTTTGAGAGACCTGGCAAGTCAAGGCTGCTACGGACGTTGATTCTGAACGTTGCGCGCGCGTTTGCCACTGTACACAGGGCATTTCGTGCACTCTCCGATTGGTAAAATTCGATTCGATTTCATTTCCGGTTTCTTTGAAGCGTTAGCTCAAGAACGCTTTATTTGATCAAGACCGAATTTGTTTTGTTCTTTACAATGGGTAGCTTTTACAAAAAATTCGCGTCAATAGTAGAGAAACTACTACACACACCACTGCTGACGCCAGTATCTCGCAATTTGAAAAGTGAATTTAAATCAAAGGTACCTCTGGATGCTCGTGGAGTGTTATACTTGTCAAGGAAATGCAAACGTACCAACTTTAATATCGAGGAAGGGGCTGGGGGCTTGGGAAGGTCTTAACTATTGCTATGATAAAAATAATAGTCTTTGTTGTAAAACTGCACATAGAACTAATATTTTTGGTTTGCACCCAATCCCAAGATATACAAAAGACAAAAGACAAGGCGGCCATGTTGGTGGACAAAACAAAAGGTGATTTGAAAATTCTTTTGTTCAATGTCCACCAACATGGCCGCCGTGATGTCAGGTGCAAACGAAGAATAGGGTGAAGGTGAAATTATTAAATTCAAGGCTTTGAATGCGAACTGTTTGCAT
>JAOEJI010379640.1:6522-24490 GCA_025448255.1 Umimayanthus chanpuru
TCGTGCTTATCTTTAGCATTACTGTCACGATACACTTCAGTCACTTTTACTGTCACACTTATCCAGTTTACTCACCGTGAGCACCTCGTGCGTATCTTCAGCATTACTGTCACGATACACTTCAGTCACTCTTACTGTCACACTTATCTAAAATACTCACCGTGACCACCTCGTGC
The DNA here is from genome assembly GCA_025448255.1 of Umimayanthus chanpuru. Taxonomy (NCBI): domain Eukaryota; kingdom Metazoa; phylum Cnidaria; class Anthozoa; order Zoantharia; family Parazoanthidae; genus Umimayanthus; species Umimayanthus chanpuru. Next base: position 6,699 of record JAOEJI010379640.1, read on the forward strand.
TTATCTTCAGCATTACTGTCACGATACACTTCAGTCACCCTTACTGTCACACACATCTAATATTCTCACCGTGACCACTTCGTGCTTATCTTTAGCATTACTGTCACGATACACTTCAGCCAATCTTACTGTCGCACTCATCCAATATACTCACCGTGACCACCTCGTGCTTATCTTTAGCATTACTGTCACGATACACTTCAGTCACCCATACTGTCACACTCATCCAATACATTCATCGTGATCACCTCGTGCTTATCTTTAGCATTACTGTCACGATACACTTCAGTCACTTTGACTGTCACACTTATCCAGTTTACTCACCGTGAGCACCTCGTGCGTATCTTCAGCATTACTGTCACGATACGCTTCAGTCACCCTTACTGTCACACTTATCCAATATACTCACCGTGACCACCTCGTGCTTATCTTTAGCATTACTGTCACGATATCCTTCAGTCACCCTTACTGTCACACTCATCAAATGTACTCACCGTGAGCACCTCGTGCTTATCTTTAGCATTACTGTCACGATACACTTCAGTCACCCATACTGTCACACTCATCCAATACATTCATCGTGATCACCTCGTGCTTATCTTTAGCATTACTGTCACGATATCCTTCAGTCACCCTTACTGTCACACTCATCCAATATACTCACCGTGAGCACCTCGTGCTTATCTTTAGCATTACTGTCACGATACACTTCAGTCACCCTTACTGTCACACTCATCATATGTACTCACCGGGCCACCTCGTGCTTATCTTTAGAATTACTGTCACGATACACTTCAGCCAATCTTACTGTCGCACTCATCCAATATACTCACCGTGACCACCTCGTGCTTACCTTTAACGTTATTGTCACGATACACCTCAGTCACCCTTACTGTTACACTCATCCATTAAACTCACCGTGACCCCCCTCGTGCTTATCTTTAGAATTACTGTCACGATACACTTCAGTCACCCTTAGTGTCACACTACGGGATATGATAAAAAAAATTAATGATCCTCGCAGTTTAGTTGCAACTAAAACTGTAAAGATCATTTCTTGTGTTCATTCTTCACCGCAGTTCATATATGAAATAAATATTTTCATATGTCCTTATTCACACTTTCAACATTAGCACGGCTTTATCAGAACTCACAATTGACCTGCGTACCATGAATGGTTTCTAAGAGCGTCTGCTTCGGCATCGCAGAGGTCATGGGTTCCAATCCCGTTGAGATCTGATTTTTTTTCAGGCAAATATTTGCAACTGCTCACGTTGCAATTAAACTGCGAATATCATTTATCATGTCCAATCCTCTATGAATTTATTTCTTATAACCTAATTCGCACTGATGCACCATCGTTGCATGTCTATACAGCTATTTCAAAAAAGGTTGTCATAGTCAATAGCCGATACTGGAACGGAAAGGAACTGTGGGGTTCTAGTACAGTCGAACCCCGTTAATTCGAAGTCTCAAGGGAAAAGAATAATGGTTCGAATTAACGAGGTAATAATCAGTAGTAATGCACTCTAAGGGAAATGAATATTAGTTCGAATTAGTGGGGTCTTCGAATTATCAGAATTTGAATTATCGGGGTACAACTGTAGCAGAAATAATTTGTACTATTAACTTTGACTTTGCATAATATCATAAAATATAATATCATAATGCCACGGCCATACAGTAACAACAGCTTGTGTTTATCACTCATAATGACTGTACCTAAAGCTCCTTTCGGTTCCAGTATCGACTATTGACTATGACAACCATTTCTGAAATAGCTATATCAGTACACTCACCATGACCACAACGCGGACGCTATCACTGTCCCTGCCGTCTGAGGCTGACACTTGTATCACGTACTCTCGTATGCTCTCGTAATCCAAAGGTTGCGCTACCAGCATCAAACCTGTAGAAGTTTGGTTCTGGACCACAGTTTTCATGGCAAACATCGCCCAGTTATCGCCACCACTAATAAAATACTTCATCTCTAACTTGTCTCCAACGTCAATATCAGTGGCAGTCAAACGAATCACTAAGCTTGAGACTGCTGCGTTTTCCAAAACTTTCACTCGATACTCACTTTTCTCAAAGGACGGGGCGTGGTCGTTTGTATCCACTATCAGAATTACAGCGTAAACTTCGTCTGATAAAGTTGGCACTCCTTTGTCCCGCGCGAAAACATGGAGAGTGTATAATGCCTTCTTCTCCCTATCGAAAGAAACTCTTGTTGTTATTTTACCGGTTGTCTCATCCACTGCAAAGTATTGGCTGCTAGATTTTTGTGGGTCCAAGACATATGATATCTCGCCTTGTTTTCCAGTGTCCCTATCAGTGGCTCGAACAGTAAGCACGCTCGTGCCAACTGGCGCGTTTTCTGATACACGGCCCACGAACCTGTCTAAAACAAAAGTTGGAGTATCATCGTTTATATCTAAAACAGAAATTTCCATGAAACCAGTTGAAACGAGACCTGTAGCTTCGTCTCTTGCCTCGACTTGGTCTCTGTAAACCTTTTTCTCTTCGAAGTCAAGCTCCCCCTTCTTTGTAACGAGACCGGTTAGCGTGTTAATGCCAAACAGTGCATGGAGGGAATGGTCATACAGTGAGCTGTACAAAATCCTGTTGCCAGGGGGGTTGGATGTAGCGCTTACAGTGAGGACGGCCGTTCCCGTCGGCGCGTTTTCCTTTACGCTTGCCTTGAAGACGCTTTTAGTAAATGACGGCGGTTTTTGCGGTGATACCGTGATTTCTACGTCAACGGTCAACTCTCTCTTGTCGTTATCTGTTGGGGGGTTGTCCATCGGTTCTGTGTTGGAAACCTCTACTGTCATTGACACAACTCCCTCAAATGAAGATAAGTCTCTCTTGGTTTTAATAACTCCTGAGACAGGATCCAGAGTAAACTTATCGCTTGGAATAGTAAGTTTGTATCGAACCTCTGCATTTGCGCCCACGTCTGCATCACGGGCAACAACTGTAAGGATGTACGTCCCGACGGGAGAGTTCTGCCACACAGAGCCTGAAAAGTGCGGTTAAAATATAAGATAATATTAAACAGGGGCACGTATAGATTGAACTTTACGGTGTGTGTCCTTTTCCGGTAAAATGCTCGTACAAAATCTAAGTTTTTAGCTTCCGTTGAAACTGATAGAAAGGAAAATGGATTGAAAGCCATTTTCAGGCAATCAGATCACTTTGATCACGGTATTGCTTAAAAGAAGGCGAACGAAGTTTAGTGACTCAGCTATGGTCTTGAACAGAACGATATTTTTATTATTATTATTATTGTATCATGTTTATTAATTTTTGGAACTTTAGATTTTATTGATTAAAATATATAAATACGCTTTTAGATCTTGTAAATGAGTTTTTCTTTCTTAAACAGAACTTATTTTAGTAAGTGTTATTACTGTATTTTAGAGATCACCAGATAAAGAATGATATTATTATCGTTATTCTATTATTATTATTATTATTATTATATAATTTTAGTATTTAGTTTTGTTGCAAATCACAACACAAAGCGACTGACCTCTGTACTTTCGTATGAAGAAGTAAGGGTACGCGTCGTTGGTATCTTCCACATTATTATTATTATTATTATTATTACATATTTCTCGTATTTAGTCTTGTTGCAAATCACGACACAAAGCGACTGACCTCTGTACTTTCGTATGAAGAAGTAAGGGTATGCGTCATTGGTATCCTCAACAACCACGCTCAGCAAACACAGTCCCAGCATGCGTTGCGTGTGGTCAGTCCCATGGCCACCATCTTCAGCAGTGATAAACAAGTGATAGATACTGACAGATTCTCGGTCTAGGGGTTTCAAGGTCGTAATTGTACCCGTTGCGTTGTTAATGGTGAAGCGATCACGTGTGGAGGAGTCGCCTTGTAACTTGAACTCAATATGCTCGCCTTTCAGTTTCTTCTGAGCCTCAGCGCTGACTTGTAGAACGATATGGCCTGCGGGCTCATTCTCTTTCACTTTCAACTCCATTTTACAAACCTAGAAAACCCCAAGAAATATTATTTACAGTTGAACCCCGTTAATTCGAACTCCCAAGGGAAAACGAAAATGGTTCGAATTAACGGTGGTTCGAAATAACGAGGTAAAAATCAGTAGTAAGGCACTCCAAGGGAAATAAATATTGGTTCGAATTAGCGGGGTCTTCGAATTATCAGAGTTGGAATTATTGGGGTCCAACTGTATTCATTTTATATAAGTATATATTTTAAAAATGACAAATACTGGATATTGAATTTCTGGCAATCTGATTGGCTCTCTACTCACGGTATAAATCCTTTTTCATGTAGTTTGTCCCAATATGGAAACTGACCGCAAAACTCAGCTTTTGAAAGAGTCAATAATAGTATAGTTGAACCCCGTTAATTCGAAGTCCCAAGGGAAAAGGAAAATGGTTCGAATTAACGGGGTTCGAATTAACGAGGTAGTAAGGCAATCCAAGGGAAATGAATATTGGTTTGAATTAGCGGGGTCTTCGAATTATCAGAGTTCGAATTATCGGGGTCTAACTGTATACAGTCGCGAAGTTTACATGGATTGACATTTTTTACCTCAACATAAACAAAATCAAGTGTTTGGTATTTAATAAAACAATTATTCCACTCACGCTTGTTGGATATGAGCTTATGATAGCCAACTCGGTGCTCCGCACCTCGTCCGCTATCTAAAAGCTCGTATCCAAGGCGCATTCGTAGAATAATTGTTAAATATTTAGTAACTTATGTACTTATTAATTAATTAATTAATTAATTAATTCATTCATTCAGTAATTTATTTATTTGTTTGTTTATCTATATATTTATATATATATATTTAGCAATTACTCTCTGAAATCGAGCGCTTCTTAACAGTTATAAAATGATCAAAACACGTCTTTCTAAGACCACGCCAACACGTATACATTTTCAAACGCAACTTTTTTGTTACGGATACGGCTATCGTCTACACGCATATAATGAAAACGATGACCGAAAACGCAACTTTCCAGACTGGATCTTTTTGAAAACGATACCATAGCGTATTCGTGTGAACGCCTGAAAATGGAACTTTTCGATAACGATGAGTCGGCTTTAGCTCTTCCTTTAGCTTTGCTTTGGTTTTTACTAGCTTTTGATATTTGGAAGGACTAAATTTGTAATACGAAACTGTAAACAAGAAACCAGGCTCCTTCTTTCTTTCGAATGATGGTCCGTCTTTCGCGGGCTCTCGATGCGCATGCGCTGTACATGATTGTGGACGGGGTCTAAACTGACGTTTACTTAGCACAGTGCTTGCAGATTTTAATGTTTAACAAATTTATAGTTTTAAAATGTCTCTGTATGGCTAAAGTATTTGTAAACTCTAAAGTGATTGGGGTCAATTTTTGATGTAAGTGCTTTATTTAACCTGATAAAACCGATCAGTCGATTTAAAAAAAATCCACTGGTATTAACCGGTGATCATATATAGGGATCGTTAGACAACCTTTAACTACTATTAATATAATCCTTACCCTAAATTTTGGATTTTCCCTGACATTGGGTTTGATATCAATCACCACTTTCTGATCTTTATAAAGCCCTCCAGCGGCTCCGCTGTCTTTGGCCCTGACTTGCAATGTGTACTGGGTCTTGGTGCTACTGGGGGAGAGTTCATTTTCAAGAGAAATTACACCAGTGTTTGGATCGATTCTAAACAGGTTTTGAGATCCAGACACTATAGAGTAGGTTACAAGCCCGTGGTCTGGGTCCGTGGCCGTAATTCGCGCAAGCGGTTTATTCGCTACGGCATCATTCGTGAGCGCGATATCTGTGCTACTTTTGGAAAATACTGGGGGGTTGTCGTTCACGTTAATAACTGTTATGTTAACGTAGGCGATAGCTTTCGCTGAACCGTTTTGCAGGTCGTCCGCTGTGACTTGCAGTGCGTAGAAATTTGTTGCTTCATAATCCAACAGCCTTGAGGTGACAATCAGTCCGGTGTCTGTATCAATTATGAAAGATTTGGAACTATCTATCAATGAATACTTCAGATTTCTGTTCACGCATGCGCACCCTTTAATGCAATCGCAGTCCCGAGCTGATACAGTTACCACGCGACTTCCTAATACGGCATCTTCTTTCAGGCCTGCGTGGTACACCGGCTGCGTGAAGCGCGGCGAGAACTCATTTGTGTCAGTTAGCTGTACTTCTACGTCCACTAAGGAAAACAACGCATCCAGGACCAGTTCGCTGCCGTTGATACGTAACAGATAACTTGTAGCGTCGTGTTCGTAGTTAATGAAAGTATTCAGTTTGATCTGTCCCGATGGAGTTATTCTGAATAAGTTTTTATCATTGCCGGCAATGATTGAGTATCCCATTGGTGTATTTGTAGCGCTTTTAGCCTTCACTACCCCTACAATTGTCCCCCCTGGCGATATCTCGGGAAGGTTAAACTTGTAGATATCCTTTGTGAATATCGGTGGTCTTTGATCAGGGAAGACCTTAAGGATGAACGGTTTGTTGTCCCGTCTTGGAATACCATAATCATAGGGATAAAGCTTAACGTCGTAGCTGTTTTTCTGCATTTTGCCTGCATTTTGAAGCCATCCCGTAATTGGGTTGAGTGTCAAATCGTGATCTGCTTCCAGTTGAAGAGCAGGAAGGCCATTTAACCCATAGTCCTTGTCTCGACCACCCAGGTGCATTATTCTCGCACCCGCCCTGGAGTTTCCGTTCACACTTCCAAACTGACTTTTCTTTAGTAACACGGGGTCATGATCGTTCCTATCCAGGACAGTGACCTCAATATCTACATTATTGACCCAGTTGCCTTTACCCGGCTTTAACTTCTCTTGTGCTGTTAACACGTAAAACTTCACCTTCTCATAATCCAGCGTTTTCTCCAATGTCACTTCTCCCTTATTGTTTATCGTAAACGTAGTTTGGTCGGGATAAATGATAGACATTTCACTGTCCGGATAATACCTCGGCACAACGGCCACAACTTGCTTAACTTTAGCGTCTTCCGGAATATCACACGTTACAGGCACCTCTTCAGGGCGATAGCGGACAAACAACAACTTGACAATCGCAGTTGCCTTTTGCGGCGGTTCTGCCGCGTCTTTTGCGGTCACCTTAAACGTATAGACGGGGCCGAACACCTTAAGCACCTCGTCCAGATCCATTGTTTCTTTAAATAGCAGTCGACCGTTTTGGTCCATTTCCATTTTTGAGCTTGCAAAGGCTGGTGATATTTCGTAGGTCGTCGGATCGCTTGGATCCCCGTCATGCGCATACACGGTTGTGGCGGGCTCGCCGGCGATAACCGGAAGTGGCACAAGCCTTGTGATGGTACTTCCGTCTTCGAAGGTTGGTACGTTGTCATTGTAGTCAATCAATTCAACTTTGACAACCACTGTTGCACTGTTATCTGTCGAAAAATGGTAAAAGGGTTGTAACTACTGGACAAAGAGTTCAACAGGTCAACAGTTATTTTATATTCCATACACAGAAATGTTTTTACAAAACAGGTTCTGTTAATCCTCCCTTCCACCGAGGCTTATTGATTTCTAGCCTTCTGGAGGGGGATTGGTCGGGGGAGGGCTCATTAGAGTACGTAGGTTTAATATGGTTGGAGTGGAACGTAATGAGAGGTTAGTTCCTTACCAGGTCCAAAGATTTCATTTCTTATATCAGTAAAGAAGGGTTCTTGAATGCTTCAAAACTGAATATTCAATGCAAAATGCTTGTGAATATCTTGGTGTTTAACAATGATAAATTTCACGAGTTTAGACGTAGTTGTCAAAATTGAAACAGTACGGGTTATATATAGGAAGCTCAACAAAATTCAAAATGAATGAACAAAGCTGCTTTGTTTTATGTTGAACTAACCGTAACCGTGCACTGTTTTTTTAACGTGAGAGCCCAAATGTTTCTACTTGTTATTTAGATTTTCATATGCATTTGAATACCTTTTTGTTGTGGTTTGAGTGATCGTCCGGGTTAGTAGTGTAGTCCAGAGTTGATGGCTTCCGCTCAGGTTGTCGAAACGTCAGTCAACACCAACAGCAGTCCTTCTGAGGACTACACTACTAACCCGGACGATAACTCAAACCACAACATTGACTCACCTGGATTCAAACCTTTCACTGTTATATGAATACCTTTTGTGTTTTGTGCACAGTCAAGGCCAACGAACAAAAAAGAAAGAACAAAAATGTAACAAAGAAACTGCCAGTTTCATAACCAGTCTCGCTTTATCATCTCTGGTTTGATTTACCATGTGTCATCGCTGTTTTATAAAGTTCCATCTCATACATAATAAGAAACTGTTTAAAGATGACAACATTTCAATCAACAATCATAAGTTTTTTTAAAAAAAAAGAATAGTTTAAGAAAAGGTGGCCCATTTGAGAGTTTTGCATATGTGTGTGATTCTCTGGGATGGTGCGATATGACCGTTCATAACGCGCAACATGCAATGCCTGGCGGATGTGTAGAGAAAAATTACCTTCACTATCCTCAGCTTTTATCACTAATAAATATTCAGGACTCTCCTCATAATCCAGCGTTTTCCTCGAGAGTATCTTCCCTGTCTCTGGTTCTATTTTGAACATATCGTCAGTATTGCCCGATGCTATGGTATATTGCACTGTTCTGGCAGTCGCGGCCTTGACTTGTGTTATCATGGTGTTCGGAGGCTTTCCTTCCTTCACTTGTACCGCGACCACAGGCGTCGTGAACACAGGAGGACCATCCGAGGGGTTGACGCTCATTTCTACTGTGGCGGTGTCTTTAACCGATGGGTTGAGTTTGTCCTCAGCCTCAACAACAAGATTAAACTCACCATCAGGAGGAAACTGAACGGGTCTGTGGTAGTAAACACAGTTCAGTTGAGAATAGCCCATCACCAAGAACAACAACACCAACAACACTTTATTGTGCATTTACAGTTGGACCCCGATAATTCGAACTCTGATAATTCGAAAACCCCGCTAATTCGAACCAACATTTATTTCCCTTGGAGTGCCTTACTACTGATTTTTACCTCGTTAATTCAAATCCCCGTTAATTCGAACCATTTTCCTTTTCCCTTGGGACTTCGAATTAATGGGGATCAACTGTACATCTTACAAAGCAAGTTACAAAAATGACAAAATTGTAACAATTTAATGTAATTTAATTTAATTTTAATTTCCCTTAAACAACTAATATAAATGCTTATAAACGCTCGTTTTTCCCACGAATCACTCGATTATGGAACAACCTTCCTTCAACTGAGGTTTTCCAAAGACACGCTCTCCCAATAGTTAGATCTTCAAGTTCTCAGCTGAAATTAGTATATTGATTTCATGTAACTCCTTTTTTGTTTATAAATTTATTTTCTTTATCAAACTACTAGCTAGGCGATTTTATGTAATTCCATGTACAACCCAATCTCACCTTGCCACCGAAATTACTCCTGTTTCGGGCGAAATTTGAAAAATCCCCTTCTCGTTTCCACCTGTGATGTTGTACAGTACCTCTCCATTGGTCCTACTGTCGAGGTCACTGGCAGGAATGTGGACCACTGTGTAGCCAACTGGGACCTGGAGAGGCAGCTTTACTCGGTAGTGCGATGAGGGGAATCTCGGCTCATTGTCATTCACATCTTGAACATTTATTATCACTTTCGCAAAGGCTGTGGGTACAGACACAGAAACATCGCTTTAATATGGAGAATACAAAAGAAAAATCAGCCTAGCAATTTTCTCTTTCTTAATTTCACATCTTGAACATTTATTACGTCTTTCGCGAAGTCTGTGGATACAGACAGCAATAAATTGCTCAAACATGGAGACCAAGGGTAATAAAAAAAAGAAACTGTCGGCTGATGCCCTTTGTGACAGTCGATGTCGATAGATATATATAGACAGATAGATACATAGATACATAGATAGATAGACAAACAGACAGACAGATAGATAGATAGATAGATGGATAGATAGATAGATAGATAGATAGGCAGATAGGCAGATAGATAGATAGACAGACAGACATATACCCACTAGGCTGTTCTCAATAGGAACCCTGTATCTACTTAATATACTTGCAATATTAGAAATCCAATGCGATTTTTCGAACAACAACTATTGCCGTTTGCATGGAAAAGAAGTTTTGTTCAATCTTTATATTGTTGATAGAAATAAACCTAAAGAAAATGTATGGCTGAAAATGGTGAAAATTTAATAAGCACCCAGCCTCGAATAACCGTTCACCTCCAACAAACGCCAATCCTAAAAGTCCATAAACTAAATAAGTGCCAGGGCGATTATCCGAACAAATACAGTACTTTGTTTCTTTAGGCAATTTTAAGGTGAATTAAAAAACTGTTGTTGTTGCAGTTGTTTGTTGTGTTTATAAAAAACTAAAAACAGTGGATTTATCTAGCGACCTCTGTGGCTGTAAGCGCCCAAATTCTGGCATAGTTCTCTTATGAGCACTAGGGACCCAACATGTGGTTTTGTACCTTTCCTTTTATCGCTGTCTTCAGCTTTCACGTACAGAACATGGTGACGAAGTTGCTCGTAGTCCAGCTGCTTCTTCAGCATAACCGCTCCGCTTGATTTCTCGACCTCAAACATTCCGACACTCTGAGTCTGCGTGGTTTGTTGAAGGGAGTACGTTATTTGATTATTAGCTCCCAGTCCCTTTTCTGTGGCCCTGACTCGCATGATTTCTGCGACTGGTGCTAATGGAGAGAAAATGGCAGCAGAGTTAAATTCCAGTTAGAAAACGTTAAAAACAGATTATGCTTTATACGGTTTTTATTTTTCAAAGTAGTACTTTTGAAAGGAGGAAAATCTCCAAAAATCGTTTCCAGAAGAATGACGCATAAATACAAATTATTGAAAACATAATCGGAAATAACATCCGTACAAAAGCTTATCAGTTTGCCAACGCAGATACTTTTCAAAACTGTTTAAATTTTAAAATTTAATATTTTTTAAACCATAAGTGAACTGCAACCTTAATTACAACTGAAAGTTTCTCCTGGTACACTTTTAAAAAAACTTTTTTTGTAAGAACGGCGAGGACGCAAAAACGGCCAAAAATCTATGAACAGTCCAAGAACGTGCCTCAGGCTGAGACGAAGATGTTCCTTTGATATCGTCAGAGTGCCAGTAGCTTTATAGCAGTACATTTTACAACATGAGAGGAAACTGAGCTAGATTATTAACTATACCTATAGTACTATAATCATGAAAATTATATTCTAAAAGAATGTAGCAAATTATGTTAATTACATTCCAAAGGGTTAAAACAAGTATAAGTTATAAGCTTTGCCGAAAGAAAAATTCTTCATGTTATTCTTTTAAAAATATGTAGACAGCAATCTTCTTTTCAGTAGATGATTGACTTTTCATCATTTTTATATAATTATCCCTCTTAGTTACAACATAGATAGTATTACAGTGTATTTAATTATTTCAAATATAGTAATTTTAAAATTTTAACTTTAAATTTTATTGTAGGAACGTAATTTAGCCTGGGTAGGGCTGAAAACGTGTTTTAGGAAACATACCATTCCATTTATTATATTTTCTTATTTATTCAAAAATAACCTATAATGTGCTACGGTCTGTTTGGACGAACATATTGTTTAGTATGACGTGTACAAAACACTAAATAAACAGTAACAGTGCATGAAATAACCCCTAACCTTTGTCCTCGGACACGGTGGCCGTGTATTGTGATTCAGTGAACTGGGGGGCTAAGCTCGCTTTGATCAGCTTCACATTCACAACACACTTGTCACTATGAGTGCCCAGTCCCACAGTCACCTCGAGTTTGAACGTGGTTGCACTCTTTCCCAAGAAAGACTGGGTGCTAGTTATCAGCCCACTGCCGTCAATGCAGAAAAACTTGCCAGAGTTACCGCTGACGATGTTGTACCTATAACAGATTGCACATTTATTGCTAACATTTACCACCGTTGGTAATGTATAAATCAGGCAGTTCACTGTCTCTTTTGTGTGTTCAATTTAAGGCCATTCCATTGAAATAAGGTCTATTTAGAATTCGCCTAGTTACTAATTTAACTGCAGTAAATATGATATTCAATAAAAGAGAAGGTTCCCTGAGTCGTTTTTGAGCAACGAAATGCAAAGGGCATGTTATAAATCGGTAACAAGAAAAAATATAACAAAGTTAATAGTGAATATACGTTAATAATCCACTCAGTAAAAGAGTGCTCGATACACTGGAGGCGTAGAGCAAATAAAAGAATGTGGTAAGATGGATAAAACTCGTTTCCCGCTCCATGGCGATCTTCAAACTTTTAATAACAAACTTAATATGGTTTTGGTATGATAGTTACCTCCAAATCCAACATTGAAGTTTCTCATTTTGACGATTTTAGAAATGTCACCACATCGTTTTGAAATATTTTAAAATATTAAAATACCTAACCAAACGCCATCAAACTTGATAAACTTACTCACTAATAACAATTTCCTCAAATCTGATTGGCTCATTAAACGGCTCTTTTTTAATCTGACAGTAAAATCGGAAACCTGTTAGCGGACGGTACAGTGAACCAATCACAACCTGAGTTCCTGGCTTTCTGACCAATCAGGAACAAGAAAATAGCCACTATGAATAGCAACAACCTACCACTGAGAAACTATGGCCAAAACAAGATGGATAATTTTGGCGCTTAAACAGCAACAGTTGTTTAAATACTTCTCTATTCAACATGGATTTCAATCACTTTATGTATCCAGGGGAAATGCCACAAACATTTTTTCTTTCATTTATGGAAATTATAAATTTTATAATAAATTTGTAACAGGACTTCGTGTTGTCCAATTCTGTCTGTAATTATTACTCGTTAAAACAAATATTTATTCGCGCTCAGCGTTCAATCAATTTTGTTAATCACTCGTAGTGATTACAGACCGAATTGGAATCTACTCAGTCCTATTAATATTAATAATTCTTATATTTCATAATTCTTGTGACGGGAGATATGTCAATAGATCACTTTCGAATTACGCTTCAGCTCCCGCGAACAATAACCTGAAGTCGAGGCTAGTGCTGGGCTGTGCCAGAAAATACAGTAAGTGCACTATACAGCGCAGCACTAGCCTCGACTTCAGGTTTTTGTTCGCGGGAACTGAAGCGTAATTCGTCAGTCATTTCTTCGGCTAATTCAAACGAATTGAAATGCACCTCAGCAGCGAGCTACTCCCACTGAACTTGGGTACCATTGTGTAGACTGAGGTCCCTATTTGCGAGATATCAGTTACTGTGGCCTCGTATGTCTTCTGTTGAAAGGTGGGCGGGTTTACGCTGTCCATCACTTGCACGGAAACACGTGTTGAGCTCGTGCTACCACTGCTGTCTTCAGCTTGGATAGAGATCGTGTACGAAGAGCGGTCAGAGTATCTGAGTAAAGAAATCATGATTTAGAAATGTGTTCAACTTTGGTACTTGTTTATGTTTAATTTCCTTGCTCGTGAGGTGGCCGAAGAGCAGAGCGATTGTCTCGTGTTACTGGGTTGGGATTTGCCACGCCATATTGCCTCAATTTCCATTTATGGCAGCATTGAAATCAATGTGTCCTTCTTTTCCCGATGTGAAAGAAGGGGGGAAGGGAGTGGGGGATTATAAGGTAAAACTAGAAGTTACGTGAAGTGAGTATGTATCTTAAATGCACTGATAACATACAATATATATATGGGAAAAGTTGGTTTGTATTTTAGGGGCTTATGATTAACGCTAACGTAACATATATCTACATAGATGGGCTAGAAAAGTGGTAGATTTGTAACCGACAATAGTTGGGTCAAGATACCTTATCTCTTTTGTTGTTTTAATGGTTCCAGATTTCTCATCAATTGAGAAAGGCAATCCACTCGAAGGGACACTAGATGACTCGGTAATACTATATTTTATTGAATCAGCTTGGTTGCTGTCCACATCGAAGGCTCGGATCTGTTGAAACAATGGATATGAATGACCATGTGTATCACTGTTGTGGGTTGTGAACCTGGGTTTTGTATACCAGAGCGTGACACAAAAGCATAATGCGTGACAATGCTCTTAGTTGCTGGTGCGACTTTAAGACCCGTCCACTCTAATCCGTTTTCGTGTGAATCCGCCTACTTTTTGATACGTTTAAGGCCTTCCGTCCACACTAACACGCTGATCGTTTTCATATAATCGGTATACTTTCGAAAACGCTCTCAAAATTGGATCAAAACGAAAACGTATGCTTATCGTTTTAATGTGGACGGTCGAATCCGTATCAAAGTGAAAACGATGACGTCACTATATCATGTGAGTTAAGACCAGGCATGCGCATATTGTCAAAATGACGTCACAGCATGTATATCAGCGTTTTCAAGCGTTTCAGTGTGGACGGCTGAATACGCTATGAAAGCGATAGTGTGAACGCGAATCAATCAATGCGTTTTTGGTGAAGCGAAAACGAATACATTTGGAAACGTGTTAGTGTGGACGGGCCCTTAGATAGAGAGTCAGCATTAAAAATTTGACTAAGAGCGGTTGAGAGCTGGATGTACAGGTGTAACTGGCCATGAAAGACAGAGCAGGGACCGCGGAGCAGGGGGGGGGGCGGGGAAGAGCTTTTTAAAATTATAAAGAGTTAGTAAGAAAAAGTGTATTGTGCCCCCCCCAAAATTGAGTCACTAATGTGCCCTCCCAATCTCAAAGTTGCTCCGCGGTCCCTGCAGAGGGCCTCCTGTGAAGTAAACTCTGAGAAGTAGAGGTTTGATCAACAAGGGTTGATATGGTAAGTCTTTCATTGTGAGGTTGGGTGCAAAGTCGACTTTTTGATCGTTAGCCCTTTGTCAGAGCAGAGCAGGTTTAAAGAGAAGGGCATTAATTTATGCGGATCGAAAAGTCAGGTTCTGCCATTCAAAGGGACTCAGAGCATCTAAATGGACAAAAATTGTTAAACTGCATGACTAAAGGCTGTTCATTGGTTCCATAAAAAGCAAAGTCACTAGTTTGAAAATGAATTTTTGTTTGATCTTTGCATGTCCTATTGAGTCCTAGGTGTAAGTTAATAGAATCCGCAATTTTCCAGAGTCGATCCAGAGATTGAAGCGTCTACCCACTGGCTTTTGAAAACAGATCTGATTAGGTTTTCACAAGAAGTAAGTGTTTGCGAAAACGGTCGCCTAATTTTTGTTAAGTTTCTCTAATATAAAGATTGTTGCGCCAATATTTTAATAATGTCAATTGCATCTATGTTTGTCAACTAAACATTTTGTCTACATTAATATATAAACACTGATAATGAACTTGTTGTAGATAAAACAACAAAAAATTTATCTTACCTGTGTCACAATAGTATCTGGCGGCGTATGGTTTTCAATCCCCAGTTTCGTCGGATCGTTTTCTACAGCAAACTTGGGTTTGTTATCATTCTCATTCTCTATATTAATTGTGCCTATATTCTCTGAGGCCATCGTCGCGAGACCGTTACTCGGATCTCCATTTTTCATGCTAACACGAATGGCCAATTTATATTGACGAACTGTTTCGTAGTTTAGGCTTTTGGAGACGGTCACTCTACCGGTTTTATAGTCAATTCCGAACACTCTCCCCACATTGCCGCCCACTATAGTGTACTCTGGTTCTTTCCAGTCAGAAGGGCCTTTGGATTGTACCTGGAATACCTCCGTGTCTAAGGGCACAGTCTCTTTTAGGCTGGTGGAGTACGAGGGTGGCTGGAACGTGAGAGGAGTCTGGGTCGAGTCATACACGGATATGGTGACCGTTACTTCACTGGATTTGGACGGGCTTCCTGCAGGGCAGAGGATGATTAACGTTTAGAAATGATGTTGACACTTAAAACCTGAGTCATAGCATTGTGAATCAATCAACCAATCAACCAACAACAACAACAACATTTATTTAACCATTTCTCTACAAAAATAATTTATGCATTTTTACATAGAAAATTGCTTCAGTTGGTGGTTATGGCCACAAGAAATAACCACAGGGTTAAAAATGTCAAGTGGCCATTTTGCCTAAATATGTCAGGTACCCCTGAAGCAACAATAATTTGCTGCCTAAAGGGTAGCACGAAAAGTAGTTAATGGTCGGAAAAACACAGAAAGCAAAATAAAATAAAATAAAATAAAATAATAATAAAATTACATATATACATATATACGTTGCAATAGTCATAGAATACTACTCTACCTTATAAAGTGAAACGTGGAGAAATCGATCAATCAATCAATCAGTCAGTCAGTCAATCAATCAACCGATTAATCAATAAAACAATCAATCAATCAATGAATTAGTCACTCACTCAATGAATCCGTCAGTCAGTCAGTCAGTCAGTCACTCACCTACGCACTCACTCAATCGATCAATTAATCAATCAATCAATCAGTAAATCGATCGACCAATCAATCAGTCGATCAATCAATCAATCACTCACTAACTCAATCAATTAATCAATCAATCAAACGATCAATCATTCAATCATTCAGTCATTCAGTCAGTCAAACAATAAATCACTCCATCACTCCATCAATTAATCAATCAGTCGATCAATCAGTTGGTCAGACAGTCAATCAATCAATTACTTAATCATTGAATCAATGAATGATTGAATGAATACAAATACAATCAAACAAAGAAAAAATGAAAATCAAACAAACAAACAAACGAACAAACAAAATTTAAATGCGCTATTACGTGAATCCGTAAGGCATAAAAACAAAAAGAAATGGAAAAACTGACCTCTGTCTTGCGCTTTGATTTTTACTTTATATTCAGTGTTCTCTTGCATACTGGTAGCTACCGATAAAGCTCCTCCATCTAGTTGAAATCTACAAGAACAATTAAAGCAAGAAACCATTTCCCATTGATAGATAAAATAAGGCAGTGCTACAATGGACTACCACAAAACAAACACACGAAGTTTCTAAGAGATTTTACTTCGGAAAACTTTCTACTTGTTCATTTCTTTGTTGCTACAAAAAATACAAACAGTGTATTTAAAAAAACTCGTAAATACGTCCAGAATCAGAAGCAGAATCAGTTTATTTAAACACATTTTACAGATAATAATTTTTTATGGATAATAAGTTAAATCGACTAAAGCATAGATATGGTTTTAGTGAGGTAGTGCCTAAAGGCTAAGTAAACTGAGAAGTTATCGAGTTGTCCGTTTGTTATTGGACCCAGTATTGGAAGATGTATTGAGTGGAATAGTTTGAAAAACAAAGTTGCACATACGGTCCTAAAATATAAATTAAAATAATCGTATGACAAGAAACTATTGATGAAAACTAGAAAAATATTATTGTTTGCAGGCAAATCATTTCCCCAACCAAAAAAGTTTAGCTACATGTCTATTTCCAACGGATGATCATGATACCACATCACTCTTTCTATCATTTTGTTGGGATTGCATTATTTGTTTATCAACAGCTAGTTTCCAGTAGAAACGTATTGTTGATATTGTGGCTGGAGCACAGTAAAAACCTACATCTGAGATTTTGGAAAATGCAGGAAATTGAAAGAAAATTTGAGATAATAAATCCCTGCATCTCCCTGTATCTTCCTACATCTTCCTACATCTCCTTTCATCTTCTTACATATTCTTACACTGGGCACGATTTTCTACATTATCCTACATATTTCTATAACAACCTATATACTCCTACATCCTTCCACATCTTGTTATATTGTGCAAATTACTACATCTTTCTACATCTTCCTATATCTTCCTATTATTTCCCAAATTTTCTCAGTCTTTTCTACATTTT
>JAOEJI010379641.1:0-17461 GCA_025448255.1 Umimayanthus chanpuru
GGGGAGTATTTGCTTTTATCGCATTAGCTTGCGAACAACATGCCTTTTAATATCAGTTTGGCAACTGTTTTGAGATTAGAAATGATGAATAATTGAAAAACTCAGCAACCATTTTCTAAAAAGAACACAGAGTTCTAAGCGCCGCTTATATATAAGCGTAAGCCGGGCACGAAGCCGTGATGTACTCTATTGTGTGTTCCAGTGGAACTTATATTAAGAAATAGAAAAGGAGTGCTACAGCTTTTATTAATTATTATAGTCTCATATCAACAATTATAAAATGAATTTTGTTGGGCAAGGTGTACAGCTGTTTTTTATAAAAAAAAGTTTAGTCACGTATTTTTGATAACGTATATGTATGCATGAAGCGGAATTGCTATTGCTGACAGCTGTGGGGACTACAAGCGCAAACAAACTAACCCCACTACTCAATAAATAACTTTATAAATCAGTACAAAATCATTTTTTTCTTAATTTAAACAAACATTTTGTTTACAGGTAGAGAGCACGTTTTATTCTTATTTTCGCAACTGTGTGGTTTCCTTTCAAACCCGCGAAGACCCGATTGTCGCTGTGTCAGTGTTTTGGATTAATTCTAAGCGTTGGTTTGTTTTCAAGACAAAAAACTGCCGAATCCGTAAACAGGTTGTAATCTATATTTATGGCACCTCATTAGCAACCACAAATTATGTCGGCTACCCTGCAAGTATTGTTCGCTTGGAACGAACATGAAAACAACGCCGGCGAAACGCAGGACGCCGAGCATAGCCTGAGGCCAACTCTTGCATCTGGTAACCATGGTAATGTAATTAACGGTAACGTATTTACTGCCCAGGTAACCCGGCGAGGTTAGAAAGGAGCGAACGATTTTCGTGTTTTAGGTGAAGGTGTTTGCTTTAATATTTAACCAAAAAGATGATTATTTTATCTTACGCAAAATGATTTATGATTTTACAACTAACTGAGATACACATTGAGTACGTACGATTGTTAACAAGCCAAATATTCTAAAACAAACTTGCAACCCAATTTGGTAACGCGCAATGTTTTCATTTGTTTTTCTTTGTTTTGGACTGCACAGTCTGAAGTATAAAAGCAAATACTTTGTTCGAGCACATACCAAAAACAATTTTCTGGCTTGCACAACGTACAAACAACAGTAGAAAAAGCCAACTTTTGAGGAAACAGCTGAACGCCACCGCCTTGCAAAAAGCCAAAAGTTGGGGACGTACCAATGGAGGCACAAAAATATGGGACCTGCCCAGTCCTTGCCCCCGTGATTCATGGGTTGTGTGCCACAGTTTGGAAAAACTTTGGCTTCCCACCATAAAACAAACGCACGTTAAAACTGATTGAAAGAGCGCCGAAACAAACACATTTGTTAACCTGTCACAAGTTCGGCTTGACCCACGACACTTGCAGAAAGTATTGTAAATACTATGTTATATAATGGCGTCATGGAGTACTCATTGGCGATAGCGACAAACGAAATTTAGAGGCTGTTATAATTCTCAAATTAAAAGGAACTTCAAACTTCGGCCGCTCTTATCACAGTCAAGACAAATCACGTCTCGTTAATTAGAACTTGATGTCTGCAGGTAACAGAGAAATTTGTTACAGAGAACACAGAGAAAGACACTCAGTTTCATTTTAAAATTACTTTGCTATTATGCTTGCTGTTAGTATTTCACCAGGAAGCCACACATTAAATCAAAATGTTGCTATAGAATGATCATATGTGCCAGTGTGATGGATACGTCTCCAAAAGTTCTCCGATGCAAGCTACAACGGCGTGTTGTAAACTTACTGTGACGTGTATAGTTTAACGTCACCTGAAAATATTAACTTATCCTGTTTAATTTTATGCTTTTGTTACAAAAATAATTATTTTGTGCAACTGACGTGGTAATAAATAAGGCAACTAAGTGTGTTCCTGAAGTTAACGAGAAAATTTCTTGAGAAGGGTCATATTCATAATCAAGTACTTGATATAAGTCTTGCTACGTTTCCAAACATCAAAATTAACAAAGTATTAAATAAGATTTTTCAACTTTTAAATTTTAATATGAAAAGTTTGGCACCAACCACTTATCTTCTTCAAGACATGTAAAGTGAATGGACAATTATTGGCTTTAGAATGCTGTAGTTATTAGTTCAAAAAATAGACCGTCTTCTGCAGGACAAGAGCAAAAAGTTGTCATAACCACGCCCTCAATTTAACACACGCTATTCAAATTAGCTAAATTAAAGCCCTCTATTAACAATATTAACCATAAAGATTAATATGATAACAAAGATCATCTTGCGTAGTTTAGTTTCCAATTGAACTCGGGCCAAGAACAATTTAACACCTAATCTAATGCTGTTAAAATTGTCAGCGGACAGTGACACAAAGAGCACTCTAATTCCTAAACATTTCAGTTGACGAAAACTCATAATGTGACCCTATTTTGCAGATGACTGTTTGGCGTTCAAAAATTAAGTATAAATTGTAACGTTGCTTGTGAAAATATCTGAAGGCAAGCAAGAACATTGCAATTAGCAAGTGATTTGCTAAAACTCCTTATCATGTCTTTATTCAAATGAAATACTGCATGCGACGTTTCAACGTATTTCCAGTTTTAATAGAAGTCTATCTAAACTGGGGGAAATATCACGACTAATGTCAGTGAAATGTTTCATAAGACAGAAAGACTGGCATGACCTTCGCCAAAACAGTGTCAGATCAAGATTATAGCTTCCTGCTCACCAAAGGAAAGGTCTAGGTGAACGAGATCTTGGCAGAGTTTCAGTGGTTTGGCCGGCAAACCTTCATAGTTTCCCCTCCTATCTTGAGTAAAAGGATGTTATAGCAGAGAATAAGATAAAATAAAATATGCGGCATGGGAGTTGCCTAATGTATGTTTTTGTGTTCAGTTAATCTGAGCTGTAATCCCTTTAATTTAATGTTTGGACCTGAGCCAGGGATCCCGTTATGTTTAAACAGTCATGAAGGAATGTGTTTACAAAGCGGATCTTTTAATGAGTGTTCTTGATAGACACAACAACATAGCTAGATTGTTGTGGTACATTTTGTGTATAGCTGCCAACGCTTTAAGGATAAGACTACCGAAAAAAAAAACAGTTTTAGGTGAACATCCTTAAAGTTTTCTGTTACAAAACAACAACATCTCATTATAATTTTACTTGGTTTTACCAACCGTCTAGAAGCTTCTAGAACAAAAGTTGAGTTCAAACAGAAATTGCCCTTTAGGCCTTTATTTGCTTCAATCTAAATATTAAAAGTGAAAATAAAACGAATGGTTCAAGGATGTACTCACATTTGAAGGGCTTTCTTTGAATAGACACAAACTGAGTTGCACTTCCACTACATAGTTCTAAAATTCAAACTGTTGTTACTATTAGATAATGTACTGTTGAAGAGCTTCGACTTGCATTGTCACATTTGGGTTTTCGTCCACTGCTTAATTCAGAAACACAAATGAATTATAATGGCACTGTTCGGCTACGAGTTTTAGGTCGTCGCAGTTTGGGTTGTTGTGGTACTGACATCTTAGTCAGTCACTGTTGCAGGTCCTTTGCACTAGCAACTGACCTTTTCAAATCTTTGTCTCAAAATTGTATTCAGTAATTATAAGAGTCATCGTTCCATGTTTTAGCTGTGTTTTTTTGCTATTTTCTCAGTTCAAACTGAATAATTTTGAAAGAAAAACAAATCCCACCCCTAAACTAGTGAAATTGCTTTCCTTTGCAACTGTCTAAACGTTGTTACTTAGTCAAACGTAGATATTATTCACATGCCCAAACTTATGCATTGTTACACGAGTTTTCATATACAACTAAACTGAGTTAGGACGCCGGCAATGAAATGAGATGAATAACAAACCACGTGGTTTCAACTCTGTTTCAATTTTGATCTGAGTTCTAGTGGACTGTTTAGAGCCCGGTATGTATAGGAATGTGGAAGCTAGTTCCACTCTTTGGTGGAACGTAAGAACCTGTACAAGCGTAAGTTTGCTTTAGGAAACATAGCCTTAAATAGTCTTCGGTAGTTCATGTGTTTTAACCTTAAAATCATGCTGCTACCTTTAAAGAGCTAGATGACGTTGTCTCAAGATTACTCAGTGTTGTAATTTTGAGCAACATTATCCAAGTTACCTTTTAGTACATCCAACGGTTGCATGCACGATGTTACCTTTTAGAAAGTTTGCAACGTCCTGGCTATCAATCATATTTAAAATTTACAATTTTAATAAGATTGTTAATCATTTTCAAATACAGTAAGAATTTACTTGAGTGAACAATTTACAATTTCAAATGTAGGACTGGAAGGCATTACTTGCTTGGGACCTCTCCCCGCTTACAGTTCAAGATTTTAATATATTTACGATAAAAATTGTCCTGATAACCTCCAGGTAACACTTCCAAAATTACAAGATACAAGAATATAACTTTGAAGCAGATGTGAAGTAACTAGTTAAGAGAAAACCTTTGCTAGAGAAGTACAACTGCACAAAATTGTCTTAGGAAATGTTTGGATGAAAAGGTCCGTTATTTAAGGCTTTACACAACATACGTTTAATGAATCGGAAAGAAAACTGATTCAGTATAACTTGACTGCACTTTAGCTTCTGCGTATACCAAAAGTAGTTCCTTAAACTTCTGATCCCACGATGTAGAATTATCTTGCCTAACGCAAACAGGAGAAATTCTAGTAAGCATATTTTGTTTGTAATTGCTACTACCTCTCCAAATCCAATCTACGCTTCTGCTCCGGCTGCAGATGTCTAACTTTGTGGCAAACGTTTGGCAAGGTTGTAATTAGTTTTATTGTGAACCTGGCAAACTATACTGGGAGTTGTCCAATCCCTACTACATTATAAAGTGCAATGCTCCGAAGTTACTTGGGTAGTCGTATGAGAGGAATTACTAGTCTCTCCTGCACTGTGCTTTGCTATAACTATATTTTTTCTGAAACTACACAAAGCATCCTTTGTTAAAATGATCTTTACCAAAAATGTCGATACAAATCTCATGCATCATGTTGTGAACAGCACTTAAATAGAGGGAAATGGATTTTACACTTTTACATTGTTTATAAACATGAACAACGTACACTTGACGTATATTTTGCAACAAAAACGTTGTACCGTAATGAAGACCATAAACTGTCTTATGTTTTCTGTTGATTTGGCAATTCTTATCAATTTTTAGATCATGCAGTCGGTGCATGAAGAACATCCTTATCCGAGTACGCCATTGTCACAAATGTTCTTGTTAAAGTTTGTAAACACGTCTCTACAGCTAAGAACTGGATACTTTAGGAAATGAACTGAATTTTTTTGTTTGTGTTAGAGAAAATAAGTGTGAGAGCATCGGTAAATCTCTTGCATATTTGCTTGCGGAAAGGGTTATGGGCTACAAAACATATACATACATCGATGAATGGAGACTAAAGCATATGTCTGTTTGGTCTCAATACTGTGTCTTTGACTTTATGTATAATTGTAACTATATAAATCTGCGTTGGCTTTTGAAAACTGACCTAACCGAGTGTTAACGAGCAACTGCGACTTGTTTATGTTTAGCAGTTTAGTTTTCTGTGACAGCATTCAGAAACATAATAATAGGTAAAATGTCTGTCTTTCCTCCAGATACGAAGGATTAAACTTCGCACTTAAATGGCAACAGCAATGAGTTGTTAACAAAGATAGAAAAGGCTTAAGCAAGTGAAAACCAAAGATTTTCATTAGCACATAGTCAGATCATTAAATTTGATGAATACCAAAATACGTTCTTGTGTTACAACGGAACAGGGTGTTTGTAAAAAAACTCTACAGTAAATTCCATTGAATCAAATTCATTAGTTGATTTACCATTGTATATGAACGTTGTACCATACTTTTGTTTTTGTACCAATTTAGTTTCTTTAGTTCCTTAATAACTGGGAAGTTTTGCATCAAAATTGAACGAGTCCGAGAAATTGGCTCACAATGGGACCTCGGCACCCACTGCATGTTGAGGCATAATGCATCTCTGGAACATTCTTGATTTGAACAATTAATAGCACTCCACAGTTGAATCCCAACTGAGCTTGTAAACCGATAAAGCAATGAATTAGGGAAAAGCTTGTGCTCAAACGGCGTAGACTTAATACCGAAGAAGTTATGTTGCTTACCTATACTTGACGAGAAGACTTTTGAAAATAATAGGCTTTTATGGTCAGCACAGGATACAGCTGCATATCTCAGTTTTTCATGAGGTTGAAACATCAGAACGAGAACCATACAATGCCATATTTTTTCTGTCATTACTACATTGCACTGAGAAACTTATACCTACCTTAAAGAGTTGCAATGCACTGTTGATGTTAAGAGAACCTGATATTTGGAAATGCTCAGTCTTCTCGTATTCGTTCAGAAGCGATGAACTCGGCTACTACATGAAGTCCATGAACATACACTTCGATGGTATTCAGTATCCTTCAGTGAATTTCACAACTGCATTATTGTTGTGCTTTTAGTAATGTCAACGAGTTAAACCAGTTAAGGTAATACATTAACTGTTCTCATTGTAAAACTGCAAAACAGTTTCGCCCCTCTGCTATAGCGCCATTTTGAAATGTCACGTGACAAGTTTGAAAGGAAGCATCAATATTCTGTGAAAGTGAGTTACATTTTAGAACTTTTGAAAAGCTAATCGCGCATTTCCTGATGTTCTGGATATTTGTAAGAAGAACATGGCGTTTAATTTTCTTGGATTGTTCTCAGGAAATTTGGAATTATCTAAATGCGTGGCCTTTCAACTTCAAGAGTTTCAAAACACATGAATGGATACTATAAGATTACTCGTTTTCTAGCTTGGGTACAACTCTCTACTATGCAGTAAGCCAGTAGTTTTCATTGTATTTCTAGTCGCTCCCTTTTTCTGCCTTACGTTGCCGGTGACTAAATCCCACTTGATCACTACTCAATGTCAAGAATACTTCGTGGGTATAGTAGCATTGCAGTACTTAGCAAGCATTTTCAAACGGTATGGAAGCTAAATTCAATTGCTAAACAGATGTTTCAAGCCTAACCAAAAGAAGACAGTTGGAACACTGATCTTCCGTACAATAAAACACACACGAACTAAGTCAGTACTGCGGTAAATTCTTGATAAGGCAGAACTCAGTAGAGCAGAAGATGACAAATCCATTAACCAGGGTAAATATACTGTTCAACAGCTACTACAACATATGTTGCATGCTTTGGGACTGATCCTTACAGCAGGTATAAAAACTTGTTAGGTCTTTACTTCGTTTTAAAAGAACTTCAAAATGCGTTGTTTGTGATTTACTGTCTGTATGTTACGAGAAAGATCATTATATATCATAACTGCGCTTTGCTGTTACTGACATTGTACATGAAAGTCTTTCAGAACTGAATAAAATAGATTAACCTATAAGAATTCGTGGAAGTACTTGCTGTGTTCCTAAGCCAATTTGAAGTGACCAACAACACGTAGAAATTGTGGGCGGTTAAATTGCAGTTAGTTTTGCTAATTTTAGGGCGTACAAACTCGGTTCAAAATTCAACTGGTGTTATTCCATTCAAACCTAACACAGAAGAAGCTTGACTGCTGTTCTCGTTCAGTAAATTCGACACTTTTAAATGTATCACAGGTTTGTTGTCGGGAAACTCAAAACCGAAGGTTTCTTTGCCTTTGGAGATTTCATAGACGCATTACCTGCATGGCCATATTACACCACCTTTCTCGAGATATTTCAAAAACATCTCGAGCCCAGGTTATCAATCCTACTTTTGGCAGGGCTAGTCGACGTTTTTTTTTTGGCCTTCAAAAAGACAACTCCAACTGAAGTTCTTTGATCTCAAATCTGTTTATTGTGAACCTTTTGTGGGCTTCCACTTTGGACTGAAAATAGTCAATTCACTACAGGCTTCACACCTCACAGAGCCACGTTTGCTCGCTATAGTTATTAAGAAATGGGATTAACACCCTCAAATCTTGCTAATCCCATAAATGGCGGAACCGTAAACACAAGGAGGTGCAAATAAAACTCGCGAATTTTTGCTTCAAATAGAATGAACATGAATGGATGGCAGCCATCTCGTTAGTCCGTCTCGCACCCCTACTTCCCCTCTCCTCATCTTCCCCCAGCCCCCCTCCTTTTTCAATGGCATAGACTATGACATAGCTTTGCGAAGAGCTTTGAAAGTCTTGCTTTGAAGTGTTTGAAAGAGATTCTAATGAAATGAAATCACGCTTATGATCAACAAGGTGTTACAATGCAGATTACTCGACTGTTGGGCCGAACAATGCGCGGCATTTCCCCTTCTGTTCACAACCTGTTATCACTTTTAGTACCTTCGCAATAATGGCCACGATCTGACTGAGCCCAGCGTGTAAGCAGTTTGAGCTTGTATATTTGAACTTTATACGAGAAGTACCGTTTAATTTACAAACAAGCAAACAAATTTGCTTCGAACTCCCACACTGACATTCATTTGACTGTGGGACGCATCGTTTTGTGATTGCATCTTGCCTGTTAATTTACAACTGCTGACATGTATGTTGTTATCACAATTCCGGGCTATTAGTCATACAAAGTTGAGTTATATTTTCGACCATTTGTTTTCATAGTTAGAATAACACGCACTTTTGTGTCCCATATTGTGCTTTTTTTCTAAAACAATTTATTGTTTAATTGTACACAGCAGAGAAGTAGTCGCTTTATTTTTAGCAAAATACCCTGTCCTTTAAAATACGGAGGGCCTTGAGACCCAAAGTTTGCTAAACAACTTATTGTCCATTGGCTGCATGTAGCAAACAAGTTGTTTGGGCTACTTCTTAAAAAAACACGAAATTAGTAAATGTTTATGAAACAGTGTGAGTTTGAAAATGTTTTTTAAATAGTTTACAAGATATTTTATCTACAGCATACTCGAATATACCCATCATGAGTCATAATTACTTTATCGTGCTATTAAAAGTGGAAGTAAAGAACTGTAAAGCTGAGCTTAACTATTTCTTTTAAGCGAGTTTTTTTCTTATCGGCCTAATTAAAAAGAAACAATTTCCCTGACTGGAGCTTGGCCATGAATAGTTTATCTTGGCATGTGCCGTTTTGCTTTTTCTTCCTTATCGATATCGTTGAACTGGCTCAGTTTCATAGCCTGTCCGGAAAATGATATATGGGTCTCCATTCGTTCGCATTATTTCCCTTAATGCCACACGCATTCAAAGCTGAACAACGCGTTTAATACAAATAAAATAGTTAGCAGTGCGCTCATATCTTACGCTTAAGTACCTAATGTGTTTCTCTTCTGATTTCAGAGCCCCACTGGTACAGGACCCATGAGTTTGCCGTGGACACGTGCTAAGTATGACAGACTCTTTTAATGTACAGTAGTTTCTCACGACCAATTTGACCCGAAGCATTAAAGACTTTGATTGAAAGTGAGATTTGATGGACTTTATAACCTTTACCCAAGAGAGGCCTCGTCTCAATGCGTCTGTTTTATTCATTTGTGAGCGGTGATGGCCATCAAATAGACGGCTCCAATCACAATTGCGAAAAGGTTTCGCGACATAAGGTTCGCCGAATGGATTTTTAAAACCGTTATCCAGTGTCTCTAGTGCCTGCAGTTGTATATCAGATTGTTAGCGCCAAAACAGGAAACAAGGCATTGAAGTGTCTACGTGTTACTGATTGACCCAGAGTTCAGTTACCACCCAATGCAATAACGAGTGCTCTATCCCCACCCCACCCTAGCTGGGAATTAATCGCTATGCGAAATAGACCCTATGCATAAATGGCGGCAATTCAAATATTCTTTTGTCTATATTCAAACTAGCCCTACTAGCCTCATTTTGGGTAACATATTCTTTTGAAAGTTTAACTCAAGAACGAGGCTTGTTGGGCTAATTTCCATGAAGACAAAAGATTTTTCAAATCGCCGCCATTTATGCATAGGGTCTATACCCAAGCAGACAAAATTGACCCCAAGGCTGCTCACTGCGATGCAATGCACAAGAATGGTGTTATATAAGTACATTCTTTTTTTAAAAAAATAGAAACGTCTGTAATTTTTTCTTGAGACTGAACGTTCTTTAATTTTTCAGGATCTCACCCAAAGTTTTTAAAAGTGTTCTTGATTGTTGTTCGAGTTGTGTCTGAATGTATCTCTATACTGATTCAAAGACTGTTCCCAACATCTTAATAGGTCCAAACAAAGTATCCACCCAAATGTATTGCTATCGCCTGTTTATCAAGATCAAATGTGACTAAATTTCGTTGCTCTTTCACCATATCTAATAGCAGTTTTCATTCCATTTTCAAATTAAAGTTTATGAAAGTAAATGTTCCTTGCCTATTTCCCAGCCCGAGGTGTGTGCTCTAACACGTTCTTAAATTCTGACAGTTTTGAACTTCAACGGTTCAGTTATAAAAAAAAGCGTGTAATAGAACTAATTCCGCTTACAAACTTGAAATAAAAACAGCGTGTTTGAATGAATTTTCTTAAAGAGGAATGGATAAAAGGGTAAAGAAAGAACACTTTTAAAGAAAGCACTGATTATCGTATCAAGTAAAATAAAAAATAAGTTGTTGCAAATATAATTTGTCCTTTTTGAACGAAGATGTACGATAGGAATATTATAAAAGCTAACTGCATCATCAACTGCTTTTGTACATACATTGAACAAATTAAGTAAAGAAATTTCCGGTAGAAACATTGCTGAAACCAAAACCGAAACACATGTCTAACTTGATTCTTGATTTGTTCAGAGCCCACTCGGCGTATTATACTATTAAGTATAATTAAAAACAAAACACCACTACTGTGTAATGCGCTTAGCTCAGCATGCCGTGAGAAAAGGACTTCAGTTTCGTTTTGTACACTGGAGCCTAGAGTATGTGCACCTTTCATTTTAGACTTGCGTTTTGTATTTCATTTAATTCCAATTAACTTGTGCACACCTGTACAGGGTTTTTGCTCCACTGAGCTCGGGTCTCCTTGCCAATTGCTTTCTTTTATTTGGACCGAAGCACGAATATAGTTGGTACAGCTACTGATTCTCTTTTTGGTATTAAAATGAGTACGTCATGAGCCAAACCTTCATTTGGAAATTAAAGAGAACATTTAGTTAAGAAAAACTGACTTTCGAAATAAATGCAGGCTGTGTTTAATCCAACCTTTAACTTATGTTTGTCTCACAATAGAATGCCTCCAACAAACTGGCTTGTACTTCGATTCTGATGTCCGATTTACATCTCAAATTGATTCGAGACACTACAATATCTAAATATTTCTAAGTTATTGTTTGTTTTTAGCCCCTACGTTTAAGTAACATGGATTTCCAGATTTTGGAATGCATGCTTAGCTACAAGAACTATAAACAGCAAACTTTTAAGTCACAGAGTTTCGAAGTTGCGATTAAAATCTACTTCACTTTACTGAAAACTTAAAGTTCAAAACCTTAGCCCAAGAAGAAATACCTTTGTACGTGTTTTAAACAAGCAACGATTCCTGATAATCTGTGTTTTCGCTTTGAGAACTAAACCGTGCAAGTAGCCTGACAGTCGCTTTACGATTTCAAGTTTGAGCAGGGTAGAAACTTTTCGGGGCGACTGCCTCTAGTCAATTTAGTCCAGCCAGAACTAAAAGTTGTCCAAGCTCTGTTTATAAGTTTATCTCTTCCATGAGCGAAACAGTGTTTATGACGTCGCGTTGAAATTTTACATCGTTTTCCGAAATCCTCATTTCTAATTTCAGGACTATAAGCCTTATATATCCAACCAGTTCATCAACCCACAGAATATTTGTCAATGGCATAAAAGCGTACTAAACAACTCAATACTGACGTGAGTGTTTTAATACCGAGATCAAGCAATACCTGAATGGTGCTATAAGAAAAATTTTAACTCTCATATTTTATCTCTCCTACAAGGCAGGGATTGACTAGCTGAATACACGATAACACGAGAGGATTCTGAAGATATTTCCTTTCGCTCATTGTCGGTTGCTTGCAGATTGTGTTCTAGCCTTTTGTCGAAGTATGTGCGTGTGCAGAAGCTGCTATCAAATTCAATACGAATCGAGCTCCACACTTGATAACCGTAAACGAGTATAAAATATATGTACATGTACATGTATGTTCACTAACTTCCTTTAGTTCCTTCAATGGACAAAATGACAAAATTGAAAAGATTTTCGGTATTTTGCCGCTGTTGATTCAAAGTTGTGCTCACCTTTCGTTTATGAATTTGACTTCGCACCTTTTGTCTTTTGAATCATAAAAACGTATGTATTCCTTGGTATTTAAAGTGTTTTACATAGATATAAACCAACAAATAAATGCACAGTGCTATATAATAAACACATGGACCTGCGTTAGTTAGTAAGGACCGATTAGGAATTTAAGAAAACTCCGTCTCTTTGCTTCACTTCTAGTAGGCCGTAACTGAAAAATTTTCTGTGCACACATACAAGTTGCTCAGTCATTGTCAAATGAAGCCTTCACACTGCTGCCACATAATACGAACTGATTTTGCGTTCCATCCGCCAGCTTTCATTGATTCAGGAGATAGATTTCACCATGACGAATGGGGTCACCTTATAACTCATTTACGGCTGTTTAAGTTGTTAAGAAAACTTCGCTAACGCAGGATTTACGATTGATTTATGGTGTTTCCGGTTACGGAAACTCCGATCTACGGTTGAGGTACTTTTCAAATGTACGTAACCTTTAGGCAAAATTCCTCTAGCTTTGTAGGCTGAGACATGCATGCCGTTTTAAACCCTTTACTGTGACTCGACCGATAAAATACCGTGGTATGTCCTAAAAGTTTACTGGTATAATTGTCGTTTAAAAGTTCCGCAGTCGAAGGAGCCGCGTCTGGCATTCCAGAGTATAAAAAACGAATCAAGGACAAGGGTTAAACAGTTTAGAAATCCATTCTTTTGCCCTAGGCCGTAAAGACAAACATTTCTTCACTTTATCTGTCTTGCGTATTTCATTTGAAGGGCAAAAAACACATCTTTGTTGACGAAATGTTGAAGAATACACTACGAATCTTTGGTAACTGCGGGAATATCAGGCTTGCAACTTACCAAAACTCAATCGCAGAACAGCTTGTCCATTTGCAATGACTCGAAGGTATCGGTGCACAAATTAAATTGACTTTGCTTTACTTTGCAGGACTGTTATTCACTTGCGCACATTTTGTTTTACATTCAAGAATGTGATCTTAACTCTTTCAACTATATGTCAAACCTAGTCAACAAACCACACACACTCCTACGGGACTTTTACAATGCAACCTGAGAAAATGAATACATTTGGTGCTGCAAAAGATAAAGAATCTTAGCGAACTTTACTTTCTCGAACAAAACTAATAACAACAGCTGATACACTGTAAAAATGTATCGATTTTCAGTAGACATAATACTGATCAGTTCAGAAACTTCGGATTACCAAGAACGTTTTCTATACGTCTATATCGTTTAGCTAATAACGCGAGAGTATTGCTCCCTGCTACTACAGCTAGGTTTATAGGAAGAATAGATACGTGCATGTGAAAAGGAAGCGTTGAAAACTTATTGTCCATAAGTTCAAAAAGTTGTTGCGAAATATAAGTGCGAAAATTGTACGTAGCGAACTGATCCACACCAGCAAGACCAGCAACGCGCCATTTACACAAGACAAGTTCATGAGAAATCTGAAAAACTTTTCCTTTTAATTACATAGTTTGTTTCATAACTATCATGTATATGACTGCATCGTACAAAATGTACTTTTTTTCATTAATCTCAAGAAGTGTATATGTGTATATATTGGAATACAGTACAGTTATATGAACAAAGCAAGTTAGTTACTTTCAGTAGAAGTGTTTCAGTATATATTTTCTTTATCTCTGATCAGTTCTGTATGATCCCTTTGAAGTGAGCAAGCTTCTCTCCAAATCCTAAGCTTGCGCAAATATTACATATATACATAGATTAACTGCTTTGCTATGTTAGTTTCCCATCCAAAAAACCCAAACCAAATAAAAAACTGTATGTGTAAAAATTGAACGTGCTATGTACAACATGTAAAACGGTGAATAAAGCTCTTTCGAAGCCCTTCGAATCCTGATGAGATCTAGATCAGCAAGACATGCAGGCCATGTTGTATATTTTCATAGTCATGTCAATGGTTGTTTTATTATTTATTCTCACAAAACAACTTAAAACGTGATAAAGTGATGTTTGCAGAGGCTAATTTTCTTTTTTTGTTTTTCATCTCTTTTAATCTTTCAAAGATAATTTTGAACCTGTTTAATTCCACTCTGTTTAATTTGTCTGGCAACCTGCTTCTTATGTAATATAAAATGCGTATAAACCAACGAACCCATTCCTTTACAGTTATATTTTGCACTACTGCGGTGTGAAATTTTAAGCAAAAATAAATCATTGGTAATGTACATGTAGTGCTATTCTGTTTAGTTCAAGCTGATGTACTTGCTCCCGAATAATTATCTAAATGAACAATACTGAAAATCAACTGAGTCCGCCATACAGGATCAGTGAATGTAGTGTGTTTGTTGGTTTTGCCCCAAGTTTAAGAAAACGTGTTGGTTCGGTTGAGGTCTAAACATTGTACTTGATAATGAAATAGCGGATAAAGCCTGAGAATGCGTAAACGCGTTCTCGCTCGGTCCTGGGACCCCAAACGCGGCGTGTAACGGCGGCTGAGCCACTCTTGTAGCTTGTCGTTCACCAAGCGTTGAGGACGCAACTTCGTCTTTGATCTCTTTTCGCCATTTTGTTCTTCTATTTTGAAACCAAGTTTTAACTTGGGTTTCTGTCAGCTTGAGGTCTGTGGACAGCTCCGCTCGTTTAGCTTCGGTAAGGTATTTTTCCTTGGAAAATTCTTTCTCCAATCTCTGAACTTGTTGCTGAGAAAAGAGCGGCCGCTGTTTTTGTTTTCGCATTGGTCTTCTTCTTCGTCTGAAGTGTGTGTTAATATCTGTAGGAAAAGAAAGTTCAAAGATCAGTTATTGGAAATGTTCAAAATCCAAATCAAAAGCAAGTCAATAGCTCAAAAGATTAACACTTTCGCTATTATTGGCTTAACGGGTGCTTATAGGTGTTCATAGTATACACGAAATAACCACAATTTCAGAAAGAATTTTGCACTCAATCCATCTTGGGGTCAACACTATCCTCTCTGAGTTGGAGTCTGACAGCACATCAAACACCAAATACAGTTTGGGACGAAATGTAACTGATGAAATTGATCAAAACTCCATCGATCTTTTGAAGTGATACAATTGCAGTAATAATTTTCCTCACTCGTTAACTATTTAAGAACAGTCTGTCAACCCTTTAGGCCAGTGCACATATTTGTATTGTGAGTAAACCTTCGTTTATCTGCCGATGCAAACAGTTAAAACAAGTTGACCATTGTACTCGACTGAGAGTATGCTGTTCAACAAGGACAAGGAGGATTGCGTAAAAAAGCTAGTCCAAACCGACTTTAATAAACGTGTAGATATGTCAGTTGTTATATTTGTCTCCATTAGTCGGTGTTAGGGGTTGGTACAGCGTCCCGCGCATTTAAGGGATTAGCTATTATAATTTGTAACGTTCCCATACAGAAGGTACGTGTCTCAGGTAGTTTTGACTTGACATGAGAGTAACGGATCGAAGGTAACTAACACTTCATAGATCATGATTAGTCTCCCATCGACTTCATTTGTGCTCTGCATCGACAACTCGAAAGTTCATTAATCACAATTGTGAAATACATGAAAGCTGTGTTAGAAACAAGCAGTTTTCAATGAAGGCGCCCGCCGGGTGAAATCCGTATTCAAGACTGCAGCCATAAATCTTAGTTGTGTCAGGAGAGATTAGTGAACTCACCTGTAGGGATTCCTTGGCGGGAGTATCGACTAGCGAACACCCAGGCAGGACACGGGGGAACGAGAGAGTGCTGCTCAGGGAATGCCAATGGGCTGAACTGGAAGCCGTTTAATGCGTTGAGACTCATTGGCCGCAGAGGCTGTAGCAGTAGCGGGGCTGGAGGTGAGAGAGAGTTAGTGCTTAGAGGACTAACACCACCTATGCCTGCAAACTCGACTGGACTTTCCAATTTTGTTCTGTCCGGTGTAGTACGATCTTCCGGCAGGTTCAGGAGGTTTTTAATTGAAAAAGGCTCCGTGCATTGCGAGCGGCTTGAAGATTCTGCTTGGAAAATTTCTCCAGGGGCGGAGGACGCCATTTTGGATTTGTGAGATGTTACGTTAAGTTCGTTATACGGCGATTCTAAGCCAGTCTGTTGGCGGCAGTGCCTTGTGAAAAGTAACAGTTGATGGCGACTTGAAGGCACCGGGTTAAATGGCCCAAGAGACACTTTTCCTGCGTGATTGTTGGCCTAATTATGCTTATCAGATCACTTGAACTCAATTGTACGAAATGTCATAAACGCAAGAAACGCCGCCCAACCTTGCTATAAACGACTGTAAAGGCTGGACGCAACCTTGCCTGAGTAACGTGCGCTCTCTCTGCAGCCAACGCCGCCAAAAGCCACACTCGTATGAAGCCAAAACAACAACACATAGTTTTATGAACTCAGCCAAGATGTATAAATAGCAAACACATGGTCGGTGACGTCAAAGCTCATGTGGTTACTGCAACAGTGGTCGTAAGTTGTCGCTACTCACTTCCGGTGTTGAAGTTAGACAAGTTTTTTCCGGTTCTAATGTTATACCAGGAAGAGGCATGCACTGTGCAAAACGACAAGCCGCTGTGACAGCACAGGAAGACAAAGTGTGAAAACTATTTTCAAGAGGATAACCATTAAAGCACGAGATATTTAACCCAGATACACTCGGGGGTAGAGTACTTTCGAGTGCGCCGTCCGTTCCCTCAAGGCACCGTTTCTGAGCAAAACTAAACGCGAGTCATTTTGTAAGGCTAGAAACTGGAAGCTTTGATTTCAGTTATCTGATGTTGGTTTCAGAAGCGAGGTTCTGATGAGCCTGTCACTAAATAGAGTTTGTGATTAAACAATTAATAGCAGATTAATTGATTTGCCGGGATTAGCAGATTCTGGGGAATTCGTTTGGAAGTGATCAATTTCGGTCGCACCCATTTCCTAGTGATGTAAATAAAGCGACCTGTTTTATACTCTCTATTTGTGAAACATTTGCAGCATTCTATCGAAAGTCACTCGAGTATCTCCAAGTGATTTCAGACACTACAAGTAAAATCATTACGAATTTTCAAAAGTTGCTGGGTTTAAAAAAAATGTCAAAGAACAAATGCTTATATTATAGTCTATAGAACTTCAATTAACACGCAATAGGCAACCAGAGTTTTCATTTTAAACTCTCAATAAGGCCAAATAAAAATAAATAGTTGGTTAGCATCCCCGCCCGACCATTGAAAAGGCTCCCGACAAAGAAAATTTTTTA
>JAOEJI010379642.1:0-10412 GCA_025448255.1 Umimayanthus chanpuru
GGCAGATGATGTGGAAGAGTATGTAGAATTACCAGCGCAAATTAATGGTGCAAAAGAGTTCATCAACCAATCGCCTCTATTACAACTTAAGCCTAACATGAAACACTTTCAATGTCTTTGCTAATAGACATTAACTTTAAACCTGTAAACCCCGCTTCAGACTGCTGATAAATTACATCGCTTTTTAGCTAATCATAAAATAAAGCAATCGCGGAAAAATTACTCCTAGGTTTTTCTCTTGAGCAAACCTAGCTTAGAGAGAGAATCATTGAGAGTTTTTTGTAGACTGAAATTGTGAATTCATTCGGCTTGAGACAAACCGCAGACAGAAGAAAGCCGTCGAAAATATTTAAATTCTTCTTTCTCAGTAATCCGCCATTGTAGAGAAAATATGTTTCCTTTGAGCGGGCGTTAACACACCTTTTATTCGCCGCACAAGAGCTGACAAATCCTAAATGTAAACAAACTCTTATGGCGCGCATGGCAAGGCATGCGACTGGGCGATAAAATAACAATAGCGACCTGATACGGGGGCTTGGACAAGGCGGCTGAAAATGCTCAGTGATTTGTTGTTGTTGTTTTGTCAGCGCTGTTAGTGAGATTGTATTTTCTTGTCCTAAAATGTCAATGATACGAGATACAAACTGATGTTTTAAACAGAGCTGATTACAGTTTTCAAATCTTTATCCTGCTTTCCTAGCTTTTAAAATTTATTTGTTTTGATATTTGAATGTGGACGATTTTTTCTTCATAAGGGAAAACTTAAGAAGAACATCGAGGCTGATATTTGCTCAGATTTAAGAACAAGTTGACTAACAATCTCAGGCTCAAACTCTGTTTCCATTGCAAAAAAAAGACTAATTTTCATTTATAGCGGTTGTGCATTATTATAAGAATAGTTTTTTTAAAAATCAAGGCTGAGTTTTATCCATGGAATTAAGAACACCAAGCTTGGTCATCTTGTTATTATATTAGAAAAGCGTATATTAGGATTTTTTGCACTCGCGCACACAGAATCCCTGAAGAAATAATTACGTGACCTTGGATGAATACAAGATAGATATAGATCTTTACCCGCATAGCAATTATTGAATTAATCTCTATATATTTCTCTTTTTTGCATTTCTTCTCTTCTTGATTGTTAATTTATGGAATTCGAAGCTAACCCTACTTTTTGGAGCAAAGGTTTGGAGGAGGAACGTTGAAAATAAGTCGCTACAGAGTATGTATTGATTGAGATGGAAAAACCGAAGCACAGACTGTTTAAAGCAGTGTTTTTATATTTACTTCTCCACGAAGAAAACGTTATACCACGGAGCGATGTTTCTCTTTTTCGTTCATTGCTTCTCTGGCGCGTAATTTACACCTATTCTACCAAAAACCTTAAGAAATAGTCAATGTTATGTTCTTTGCTACAAATTTCCAGAGATTTCGGGCATTGTTTCAGAACTTTGCAACGAGGAAATTGTGTATTATTGTCTGTACGAAGTGCTCTTGATAGCCTAGGGCTAGAGCTACTCAGCAATTTTCTCAAATTACCAAATTAAATGCCCTTTGATAGTTTTAAATACCCACCAAGGAAGCGAATTCAAAACATTCTGTTTTAACAATACCCACTTTTCAAAGCTAACAAACTCTACTTATAACTTTCTTCCGAGACTGTAGTTTCAGGAAACGAAATGATAAAATGGACAAATTGATTTTGCGACTCTGCTTGACAGATAATTTCGTTTCCGTTCAAATATCATTCGATAATTACAAATCGGAGTTTTCGTAAATATGATTTGCTTAAAATGAATATGTTTGCCCACTGAGTGTAATTTTTTCACCGGAAATTAGCAGTCTGATATTTATTACTACTCTTTTACGAATTAAGCTTTCAATTCACCTGCCTTGTGAGCTTTCTCGCCAAGATCACGCATTAATTTAACTTACTTGAAACTTTTAAATCTTTATGTTACGCTATATTTTAGCCATTAAACGCCACTTTTGTACAAACATTGTTCATCTTGTGTCGATAAGAGTTGCGACGGGTTTCAACTTCCAGAAAAAAATTCAGGGAAATGTCAGCAAGAAAGTTTTTAAAATCAACCGGATAAAACATTCAGGATGAAAGAGATACGTCTTTGTTATATATGTTTCAAACGAAGTATCGAATTGAGATATTTTGGTAGTGGTATTTTTCCGTTTTAGTATCAGTGAGGAATTTGTTCCAAACGTTTTAGATATTAGTAGACAGGTAAGCGATGGACTTCAAACTTCAAGTTGCACATTTCACTTTCCTATAGCATTATATTTAAAACTGCTAATGAGCTGACATATGAAACAAATAATATTTTACTACATTTAAAATTCGTACTAATTAGGGTTTCCCTCTGTCGAAAATCGATCTTTATGTTTGCCTGGGCAAGATTCTGAGCCACGATAATTCTTCTAAGAACCAAAAGTGTTACAAATTTATTGACTTGTTAAACATGAAACCTTTCCAATGTGTTTTCCGATGGTAATTTGCGTGGAGCAAAGTAATTATAAGCCTGTTATTATCGAAGCACTCTAACTTTTGTCTGTTTCTTTGTACTTTGCAACGCCGAAAGAATTATTGATACTCGAGTATTGTTCAATTTCGATCAAATTAAGGCGCACAGTCTTGAAGAAAAAGCTCCCGCTGTATTTGAAGAAAGCCCTTGCAATTATACCAGTTCAAACACAAGAAATGAAATTATTTGACAAAGGAAAGAGAAAGAATCAAACAGTTTACACTCTTTAAAAGGAAATTCGATTGAAAACAAGCAAGAAACGAAGCGGGCAAATTCTAATATAAACATTTCTTTTAAACACCAAGAAGCGCGAGATTGTCTGACAAACAAAATAAATGAGATAACCCTTAAAATATTCCTGGGCTTTAGAATCAAGGTTTCGTTGTTTCGCAGTAAAATAAGATAAAAAAAAAAATCGCGGTTCAACCAGGTCAGTTATTCCTGGCTACATGTAATAATTCAAATTTGTACCTCTTCCTTTCCACTGTGAGTCCTTTTAGACTCTGAGTTAGGCAAAGTTCACAAGAAGGCTTGTAAAACCCAAAACGGCAAAACGATTTAAGTGGGCCTTGAACTGAATAGGCCGGCCTTATTTCGCTTTTTAATGCATGCTTTTCGAAAGCTCGTACAAATTAGAATTATTAGAAATAAATTAAACAGCTTTTCGAACTAACATTTAAATAATTGGAACTAAATTTGTTCGAAATGCGACAAGATAGAATTTAATATTCACAGCCTCTCCTAATTGCCCACAACACAACACAAATGTTGCGGGTATGTCACACTTCAGAGCAATGGTAGGGCGATAAATGAATCCGATTTACCAGCTCAGAATACACGTATATTAACTGTTCAACCATGTGATTCAAAACTATATACCGTACCGGGTGGCTGGCCGAAAGCAATGAGCCACAAGTTTACTGCTAGCTGATCGATTCGAGTTAAGCCGTTCTAGTTTGTAGGCAGGTGTAGATGTGTGTTCTTGGTGTGTAAAAGAAGGCATTTTGCCCTCAAAATTCATTCAGTGTTCTGTTCTAAAAACCCAGCTCATTATGGAGGCGTTAACGAGTTCTTTTTTCTGTGGGAAGGCGAGGGAACTAATGGAAGACTAAAGAGTTCTCTAACAGATTTTTGAATGTTGATATTAATCT
This sequence comes from Umimayanthus chanpuru, assembly GCA_025448255.1. Taxonomy (NCBI): domain Eukaryota; kingdom Metazoa; phylum Cnidaria; class Anthozoa; order Zoantharia; family Parazoanthidae; genus Umimayanthus; species Umimayanthus chanpuru. Next base: position 3,689 of record JAOEJI010379642.1, read on the forward strand.
ATACACTTGGACTAAGTGCCCTTCCTCTTCCATGAACCAAGTTGTACTTTTTTCAATATCTGTTTTTTGCCTTATCATCAATTAATGCTTCAGAAATTCGTTTTCACTAATTCCCCATCCGAGCTTATTGGATCTTATACAAGTGAAATGAAAAGAAACAAATAAAAACGCCTGCACTGACTTAACACAGCAATCTTGACAAGCTGTTAAGAGAACCAGAATAAAAACCATAACTAATCAAAAGGTGAAAAATACCCGTCAAATGTTTTCTTTAATTGTTGCAAATCTAAACTATTGCCTCCCTTTAAATGTAGTCATTTTTATCGTTTGACCGCAGCAATGAAGTAGACAGATTTCTTAGTCTTTCAACACTAATTCTTACTCACGCTTTCTTTTATTGTGTAAGTAAAACATAGTAAAATAATTAAGGACTGTTAAAAGACCACCAGATTCCAATTTGCAAGTTATGAATCGAAGTTGGAGAATTATTTATGATTTAACCTGCTCCTCAAAGGGATAGAAAGCATGGAGGGTCGACTCCAGCCGCAGGTGACTAAAATGTTTGTCTCGGTAGTAAGCGTTTCAAAACTAATGCGACAACAGCAACGATATATCAAATGTGGAGTTAGTTTTATTTTGACTTGATGACTGAATTACCTATTCAAGCTCAGAGAATTCTCTGAAGATGTTTTAAATTTTGAAGTAGTGGTTTTTGAGATAAAGGTATGATGTTCTGTTCTGTGAAAAAATTCAGGAAAAATATCTGGTGTTGTGTAGGGAAAGTCAAAACAGCGAACGTAATATCCTTGCTTGAGCTATTTCCACTGTAAATATTGTTTTCTTCTTTAGTTACAGTGTTATGAATGTGCAAAAAGAGGATGAAAGAGAAAAATTATTTTTCTTTTGCGACATTTAGCTGCTATAAACATATCTAGACGATAACACACCATGTTTTATATTTAAGACGAAGTGTGAGGGAGTCGAGAGTTCTACAAAAGCTCGACAATCACTTTTGTAGCACAAAGAGTGGTATACACAACACTAAGAGCGGGTTTGTTAGTAATTTAGGATGTTACTATTCAGTGAAATTGCGTAGGATACTTTGCTACTTAGACAACTCAAAAATAATAGGCGGAAATTGGCCTGGTTTTGTTGTATCGTGCACAAAAATAACTGGAAACACTGAGCAATTTAATGGCATTTTGCTGCACAAGGTGCTAACCTCGTACAAATTAGAAGACAGTGAAAGGAAGGTGAGAAAAGAAAGAACTAGGCAGAAGAACTAGGCAGCCTGGTCTGCGTCGCTGTATTGGTGCTTTGAAGTTTGGTAGCGTGCCAGCCTTAGAAAGCCTTGGCTCATTTCAAAAGATTCAAAGTGCAATTACAAAACCACATGGCTTGTAAATTATCATAAAACATGTGCAAATTGTCAGTAGTCGTGATATTAACATGAATAAAGTTGTAAACAGTGACATTAACTCCTACTTGCACAGGAAGTCCCTATGCCCAGATGTATCCCCAATTTACTGACTAACAATGTCACTTGAGTTTTGGATCTTGGTTGGAGATTACACTATAGGGCTCCGACAGCGCCCTGCCGAGTCAAGAGTCTGCCGAACTGATGGGCAATCAGCTTAGTTGTATAGTAGTGTCATTGTAACCAGGCATAAGTTTCAAACCGAGCATATGTCACTGTACTGTACTCTTTTCCTAATACTTGTACTTATTTTATTTGAAAGTGAAATTTCGGCGTTCTGTAGTTCGTTGTGGAGGGTTTTGATACACCGTTAACAATCTTGTCCTCGTACAGCACAATCAACAAATTACCCGCTCCAACACAATGCAAGAGTTTTATTAATTTAAATTTAAATGCAAAACAGCGAGAAAAACGACAATAATAAACACATATTTAGATGGGTTCTAATTGTTTAAAATGTCCTTTCTACAAATCGATTAAGTAAGAAACGTTTCTCGCCAAATCGGAGACGAAGCAAAGCTGTGTGTTTTGCGGTTTCGTAAAATTGACAGTTATGGTTTTTCTGAACAAGTTTCGACCATTTCATAACTGTTAAATAAGCCACTCGCTATTAGTTCTTACAGTTTGTACCCTAAAACTTCAAAATAACAGGTGTATAAATAATTGTAGTTGAAGTAAACTAACGTACGTTATTATGAAATGAACAATATTTTGTAGAAAAAGAAATTACGTGGAAAAACTTACCATTTTCGAAAAATTCTCCGACTCAAATTGCCAGATCTATTTAGCGTGTCCTATCCCCGACGTTAACCAGCGGAAGCAATAAAATCATCTACCGGCTAAAAGTTGCTTCAAGATTAGGAACCTGAAGATAATTTTCAGGGTCAATGAACTGAAAGAGAATAAAGTTGAAGTTTTAACTGGTGCGCGCATGTTGTTTTTGTTATGACGCGAAGTCAACCATGAAAAAAATGATGTTAGAAAAAATATCCATTGATATTTTGGTTGCTTTAAATGTGCAATACTCCAAGAGGATGAACTGAAGTTTTACAATTATATACATCCCTCAGGCTACAGAATAAAACTTGAAAACGCTGGTTGCTTACTATGATTTAGTTGAACAAACATCGAGTGAAAGTTAGTCTCCTCTTCGCGGAATCTGCAAACATTGAACTTAAACTCAACTTAGCGAGAAGAAGATACCAGCTTTAACAGAAACTAAAATTCGTTGCCACAAAAGGGAGTTTCAAAGACTGGAAATATCTCCTTGAAGAATTTCTTCAAAAGGCAAATCACACACGTATTTGTAACCTCATATGTTTTTATTACTTGGATTTATGATACAATTTACAAAGCTTTGTGGAAGATTAGCGCCACAATAAAATGGAAGATATGGCTATTTAACACTATGTACAGTTGAATAGGAATGGAAACCGGCCGTCAAGCGGCAACAAAGTGCCGCAAAGTTCAAAATCGGCGGCATATAAAAAATACCGCAGCTCAAAGAGCAAACAAATTCATATCAAACTTTGAAATCGATGCTGCTTTTAAGGAAATCCGTTGCAAAGTGGTCAAGTAACAGAACATTGCAAACTGAAAATTAATTTAACTTCAGCTTATAAATTAGCCGATTAATTCGGAATGTTTCAGTCACAATGTGTGAAACTATTATACAATACATTCGCTCTTTAAAGTACTTTCAGTTTGTCTTTGGCGTTCGAAGCTGTGCTATCTACAAATATCGGTTTCTTCAACTCTCTGGTGATAACGGACTGAGAGGGCTATCGCTGCTACCATGTTGTGCAGCTTTTTTGTCTTTCTTCCACTTCACTCGACGGTTTTGGAACCAAATTTTAACTTGTTTTTCTGACAGGTCAAGGAGTGCGGCAATCTGAATTCTCCGCAATCGAGACAAGTAGCGATTTTGGCTGAACTCCTTTTCCAGTTCTAGAAGTTGCATGCTGGTGTAGGCGGTGCGAATCCGTTTAGATCTTGAGCCGCCTTTTCCTCGGCTATCTTGATCCGGCCTTGGGACTGAAATATCAAAAAAACAAACCCAAAATTAGAAATACTGTATTTTATTTCTCTGTCTCTTATTTTTCAGACGTAATAGTTACAGTAATTTGGTGAAGTAAGCATAAAAATTTCACGAGATATTTCGGGTGGATTTCGAACCTTCCTAAGTGGAGCACCTGTTTTCGAGTTATGGCGTTTGTGTTTGTCGCACCGCTAACTTTCTGTTTAAAACACCAAATTCGTGAAACACTTACCGAATGAAGCAAGTTGAAGTCTCTCTTGATCGCTAACGGTGTAGTGCTGTTGTAAATGTGCGTGTTCCTTGGCGAATTCCCTGGCGTATAAGCTTGCTGTTGACATGGTTGCTCCCCGAACATGTACGAAAGGATGCACAGTGGGGCTTGCCATCGTTATTGTGGTTGGTACACATAGCTGACACAAGCCATTCGGTTCTGGTTGAGAAGGAGTCCAGCAGCAAGAACAAGGCACTGGGGTGTCAAATGCATGGCGAGATTCTGCAGTACTTGTCACTGGTTTGCTCTGCGATTTTTGGATCAGCGAGTCGATGTAGAACGAGGAAGACATGTTGACTTGCTGGCAGTCGGCCCGATAATGCTACTGTTCCGGTGCGAGTGGCGCTTAATATATAGGCCGAGCTGTACACAGGAGCACGTGGCACGAGGCAAATTGCCTTTGCTATTGTATGGAGTATAAAGAAAGGTCATAAATAATGAACGAATTTTAAAGCTTTAGAAAAACAGTTTAAAGCCCGGTTAATTACTGATACACCTATTGATGCTAATGATAGCTTTGGTTACACAGCAAAAAGGCCGAGTGCATTGTTTTGGAGTTTGATGAGAGGAAGAAATTCTTACCTGAATTTTGTTGAGGTCCAACTCGACGCCCGCAATACTTCCCTTGGACGATTTCGAGTCAGAAATAATTAGTGCAGGTAGACCACATAATGTTCTCTTTTAAAGCAACTTCAGCATTTTAAAATCACCTGCGAGTTTTGATGACATTTCGATTTCCAATTGTTAACTATTCACTCGGCCTTTTTTTGCCGTAATTGTAATTAAGTTTTCATCTATGCACTTGCCATGTCTATTGTAGGCAAGTTTAGTTTTCATTTTATGACAATCGCACATCCTGTATAATTACAAACAGTCTGCTGCAGTTAAACTCTAAGTCATCCGGTTATTGAATTACGCTTCATACGAAATCAAACAAATCTAACTAAATTAGTTTCGAAATTTGCTTTTTTCCCTTCATGATTAAATTCCATTCATTACCAAGAAAAACGGCGAAATAAAATGATACAATTCTGCTTCATTTTGATATCTAATAATGATGTTTTCTTGGTCTCCAGCTAGTGTCATTTTGTAGTCTTATTTGTTTAGCATGGTGAAAAATAAATTTATTTTTTTAAATGCTGATATAGAACTATGTTAAAGTTTTGTTTTTAAAATAAAACGGAATCTTTTATATCTTTTTTCATTCTGATACTTTCAATTCACAGAGCCTTGTGCCCGGCTTAGCGAGCCAAGACTGTAATTTCGGTAATTCTTCTTGATCCCAAAATTAACTCTGCTCCATCGATTCTAAAATACTAAATATCGCTTTAAAAATTAGAAATTTATCTTCTAGCAAACAAATGAACTTTAATAGAGATATCAATTATATTTGTGGCAAAATTAAAATCTCGTGTTGGATTTAGCCTTGAGGTATTAGCATTAGTCACGATGAAGCGAACTTAAATTTTGTACATTGGTGTGTTAAGGAACTGACTTGAAATAAAACGTCAAAGTATCTACGCGTGACATTTGTTTTGTATCAGAGTAGACTATGTTTTGAATGGAAGGAACAAACTACTCGTAAAAGGCTACATAGTGCTCCCTGGAGCTTAGTTTACTTTGGTTTAGGCCGAAATGAAAATAACATCTCATTTTGATCCGTTAACCGATTAACTTCAGCTTGGGCGTGTGGCGAAGCTTAATAAAATGGCCAGTGATGACTCTACAGTGTGTAAACAAAGCGTGTCAAATAAAGAGCTAGTATTGTTTAAAATCACTTAATCAGCTGAAAGTTCTAGGATGATGAAGGCACGCTTTAAATTCGTTTGAATCACTTTTAATATTTTGAGCTTGCTATATAATATGTTCGTAGATTTTTTCCCCAAAATCTTCGATGCGCCAGAAATTGGACCCAAGTTATATTTGCTTTCTAAATTATTCTTAATCTCTCCGGAAACAGGTCCTTTTGCTAACTCTAACGGAATACAGTCACATTTGTATCCTTTTCTTCGATGAGGGATTTTAGGAAATTATACCGTGTTGGCATAAACACATATACGTGTTTTGGCAGCAAATCGATGGTTTGGGTCTTTGAGTTGGTAAATACAACAGTTAATAAAAGAAAGTTTTACGAGGTGTTATTGCAAACACGGAACGTTTTTTTTACGATAAAAATCTGGTAGAATATTCCAGCTGAGTTTGACTGCTGAGTTCTATCCTAAGTTTTTAATTTCTAAGTGCAAAGGCGATGGACCAAGGTGAACACTGAGGTTGCCGTCATGACGAACAGCTTCAAAGTAAACAAACTGTCTACATGAATAATTGATTGCTTAGTTCCTAAAAGAATTTAAAAATCTGTTTTGAGCGTTTTTGACTCCTGCACAAGTGAATGCGACTACCTGAAAGCGTGGCGGTTTCACAACGTGGTTGAGAAGAATGTACATTAAAGTATTTTTCTTTTTGAATTTAAGTACCGGCTCGCGTGAAATAAAACAATGAACCACGCGCGCTCGGAGAGAGTTCATTAAACTTTGAAGTGTGGCGTACCCCGAGCGCGAGCTGGTATTAAAAATAAACCTGATCTTTGGTCTTAAAGATCAGAAAAACAAAATCGATACTGCAAAGTTAATGATCGTTGAAGTGTGCCGCGCAAACATGTCCGGGGGATTTGTGCTGTAGTAAGCTGACTTGAGCGGAAATTTCATCAAAAATACACGGAAATGACCATCATTGCAGTATAAAAAGAGAATTTGGGGTTTTCTTTTGGCAAAACAGTGAAATGCCACTATCACAGAAAGGTATTGTCAGATATTTGAAGTTTGACATAAAAAGGCATCAAGGCTTCATTGAAAAATTTATTGCAGCTTAGCTGCAAACGTGTTTTTGCTGAGTAATAATAAACGAGGCGATTTCAGTCACCCCTCGATGGACCGGATGA
>JAOEJI010379753.1:0-10411 GCA_025448255.1 Umimayanthus chanpuru
TCTACTCCACTCCACTCCACTCTACTCTATTCTATTCTACTCTACTCTACTCTATTCTACTCTGCTCTATTTTACTCTACTCTACAGACTACACTTATCTACTGTACTGTACTGTACTGTACTCTACACTACTCTACTCTACACTACTCTACTTTACCCTACACTACTCTACTCTACACTCTACTCTACGATTACAGAACAAATACTCTGAATTTTGGAAAAATAAGATTTGTTCTTCTTCTGACTAGAATTCTTTTTTAAAACAAAAAAGAATTTTGTTGAAGAACCATTTCTAGATGAAGTGAAAAACTACGATGTGAAAAGAAACTTCTTTAAATTTAGGACAAGCAACCATTCCTTGTTTATTGAAACAGGAAGATGATGCACAACAATACTTCCCCGAGAAAAACGTTTATGCAAGTGTTGTAAAAACGGTGAAATAGAAGACCAAGTTGATTTACTTTTCAAATGCAGTTTATATGCTGACTTATGGAAAACTTTCTTTTAAAAGTTAGCAAGAGTGCTGGATTTCAATCCAGATGATCAGTCAAACGCATAGCGCACTGACAGCGTTATTTGCATCAACCAATAGAATTTCGACAGTCCACATTGCAAATTATATTCACAAATGTTTGTCAAAGAGAAAAGATATCATTGTAATGGAAATATGATCTATGTTATACAACAAATATTTACGTCAATCATACATATTATACACAGAATACCTTTTTCTTACTGTATGTTTTATTAGAGAATATGTATTGTACAATTAGTGTAATTTGAACTATTTTTTTTTTTGCAACACTTTGGCAATACATAAAATATTTTTATATCATGCCAAAAAACTTGATACTACTACTACTACTATTACTCTACTCTACTCTACTATACTTAAAACTTTATTGTACTATACTATACTTAGCTATACTATATTACATTTTGTTATGCTATGCTTTACTATACTGTTCTTTACTATACTAGGCTACATACTATACTTTACTATACTATACTATACTATACTATGCTATACCACACTACACTAGACTATACTACACTAACAATTTATTATACTAAACGTAGCTTTACTATACTATATTATATACTTTATTATGCTATGCTTTACTGTATTTTTCTATACTACTTTACTATACTGCACTATATACTATACTATACCATACCATACTATACACTACTATACTACACTACACTACACTATGCTATGCTATGCTATACTATACTATACTTTACTACACCTGTATTCTTACTATTCTATTCTGTACTGGTCTATGCTACACTATAGTAAAGTATACTTTACTTCACTATACCTGCTATACTATATTGTAATATTTTACTATACTATACTATACTACACTATGCTATACATAATATTCTTACTATTCTATTCTGTACTGGTCTATACTACACTATAGTAAAGTATACTTTACTTCACTATACCTGCTATACTATATTGTAATATTTTACTATACTACACTACACTACACTATACTACACTACACTACTACTACGCTACTACTACACTACACTACACTATACTATACTATACTATACTGTACTATACTTTATTGCACTATACAATACTCTACTTACTATACTGTACTATATACTGTAATATATTATTTTATTTTATTTTACAGTTACTATACTATTTTGTACGCTACTGTAATGTAACACACTTAAGTTTACTACACTGACCTATATTGTAATACAATGCATTGTACTGCTTTTCATTGCCTTGTATTGCATGTGGTTTAGTAAAATAATACTTTTTATGTTGTCCGAGTTATGCTGCACTGTGCTGTATTGTGTCGTGTTGTAAAATACGTAATGTCTTGTTTTCTTTAGTTTATTAGAGAGCTTAAGCAACGAGATGGGAACGTCAACGAGAACGTTACAAAACAATAGACTTAATTACAGAATACAATCACTTCACGTAGGAATGCAACCACCTGGTCACTTTTCCGACGTCGTCTTTAGAAACAGAACGTGAATACCTCAATTCTGGAGTTTTGTAGAGAACGTGAACGTTAAAGTACGAATCATATCAATCTTCTTGTAGCTTTAAAAACAAAGCTTTTAATTTTTCATATTCACACACGTTCAGGCAAAGCAAAAACGAAATGCATGAGTTATACAAACAAGAAAAGGGTAAACAGAAAGTTGAAAATTCAGCAACTGTCTTCGTTGACGTTCCCGTCCACGTTGCTTAAGCTCTCTAATGTTTTGTTTAAGAAAGCTTCAGTACAGCTTATATAGTAATTTGTTTTTACAAAATTTTGTTCAACGATACTGCTTGGTGTAAAAGCATAGAATATTTAGCCAATGCGTCTCAAAAACTAATCGTATGTGTAACGGTTTGTAGCCGTATATCGAATGTATAGTTTGTATCGAAAGTCATTTCATATGAACATACATTACATTGCATTTGCGTTATTTTGCATGTGATCAATAAAGCAATCTAAAGAGCTTTTGACTTAACTCATTCTTTTAACCAGTTTTAACCACTATACAAAATTTTATCCTGTGAGCCACCGGAATATGTTTAATGCTGGCTTAACATTTTTCGAGGAGTTGATCATGCAAAATTCGAGAATGTTGAACGTAAGGTAACCATTCTTAGAAGCGCTATCGACTTGTATTGGTTCATTCCGTGCAAGCTTGTCCATCTCACAGAATTGAGCCTGCAAGGCAACTCAGTACTATGAGCTATCAGGCCAAAAATGTAACAATGTTTTGAGAAAGAAGTAACATCTATGATCACTAAAGATCGCTTATAAGTTAAGAGAGTTGTTTCTTTCCGGGGCAGGAATTTGGTTTCTTCTTCAAGAAGAAGACACTGTATTGGGGTGGTGGCATTAAACTAAGTGAATCTGTTTGAGTTTCAGTTGAACTACAAACATAGTATGGTGATTTAGTTTTTTTAAGGTAGAAGTCTTTAACGTACCAGTTAAGAACACAACAGCGACTCAGAAGAACAGATGTAGAGAACACGGAAGTCCATAATATGTATGGTTCTCCAAAGAAATTGTCTGACCGCCACAGATGCCAAGCTAGCTTCTGTACCCTTTCCGAAGAATGAGGCAAAGCATGACGTTTCGACATCGTGAAACGGACAGGCAAAACATTCCTGTGAACAAATAGCAGGCAGTGATTTCAGTTAGCTTTGTATCGATCGCGAGTATTCATTACTGCACTAAACACAGAGGTAGCTGCCACGCAACGACTGGTATTATTGGTGGACTGCACAAGTAGCACTTGTTACTTACCTATCAATCACATATGCCTTTTAGAAGGGTCAATTTGTAGCAGTTTGCTATATTTCTGAAAGGTACTGGAACCTGTTTACTTAAATTGTCAGTAGGTAACGCAATCAAAATTACTGCTATCTTCTTCCACAAGCAAGTACTTTGTATATTACGATACAGCATTCCCGGAAATTAAATTGTTGAAGCGTGTTTTAGTCTTCCCGGAACTAAAGAATGAGCGATCACGTGACAGCACGTCTGCACGTGGTGTGGTCAGGCCCATTTGTCAAATGTTGCGAGTTGAAAAGAGCAAAGATACACGGCGAAAGTTCGCTATACAGTAATGGGTTATGGTACATGATACACTAGAAAGATTATGAATCAAGTTTCTGAAATAGAAGGGAGTGATTTTCCAAGTAAAAGAGTGCATACCGAGAGTGTGTTTCTTTTGAATCGATTACACAGGATATACATAAGAGATCAGTTCTTTGCTACTGAAGATGTGGACGCCTTTAAATACAGTGAAATTAAAAGGTTTAGTTTATCATCGATTACAGCAGGGTTTTGTTGCCAAGTACATGGTTATGTAAAGATGGTTAAAAGTAAAGTAATGTTTTTTTATTTCCTTTCAATGAGTGTTTTAATAGGTAAACGTTTAGCGTATGATACGTTTACTCCTTAAATTATTCCTTTATCCACATTGTTGTTGCTACTATCAGTATTATGATTACTATTAGTACTATAAGTATGGTTATTATGACGTTATTGTTATTACTAATTAATATATATATATATATTCTCTTCGTTGATATTGTTATCTGTTATTATAGTCAGTGAGACTAACTAAACGTTCAGAGTGTATTTCTCTTTATCTTTGCAGTCGTTCAGAGCATTTGATTTATTAATAACAGTGGTGTTTATAGAAGTGTGTTAATATATACAATTTCTTTTATAGGAAAAAGTGTTGCTGCGTAATGAATCTCAGCGTCGAGACTAACCAGCTCATTTTCTCTGGTGCAGAACCTTGATGTCAATGTTAAGGATTCACTGGTCGCAACCACAAGAAGTGAATAATTGGTGCGGACTGGAACTAAAAGCATGTACTCCTGACGGTGAATGACATACAGAAACTGAACAACAGATAAATGTTCTCAACTCTGTATAGGTAGAAACGCCTTTGGAGTCCATAGCAGTTACGTCTAAGGTAAGAGAGGTTTATTTAGTCAAGTTAAGGTTGTAAGTAAAGGTAAAGTTTTGTACAAGAAGACCGAGGTTGGCAATTCAGCTCTATTATTTTTGCCATCTGATGTGCTGTATTTATATAATTTGTTCTTCTATACACACGATATACACATTTTCTTGTCTTATCATTTGGGTTATCAACAGTTCTTTTCTGTTTTTATTGGAAGGTTCGTTTTCGACCAAACAACTTAAACGAGGCAAACTGGAATTTGCAAATTGCAAGAAAGACAGGGATTCATCCCTATGAACAATATCCGTGACTCACTAGTACACACTCAGCTGCTTTTAAGACGTTGGCTTGTTTAATACAAGCACAATACCAAGACTAAGACTTCAAAGCATGTAAGGAACTCAGTTAATTTTCACTGATTACTAATGAAGATAATCTTGAGTCAGTTTATCAAAGCCTCTAATCTTTGTGCTTTGCTAGTTGCGTTTGCTTTGTAAACAGGTCAATGGCTCTACGCAGCCTAAATATAGAGCTCCCACAATGCATTTCGTGTGTGGTATTGTCATTTGCAGATGCCATACACTCAGTGAAATAACTGTATTCTCATGATTTCAAATTGCATTACCTTTCAGTTTCAATACCCCATATTGCCATAACATGAAACTGTCCTTCATTTTACATCTTCTAAAGAGCACATTTGTTGTGTGGGTGCAGTAAAAGCTTTGTTGACAAGTTTACAGAACAAAAGGTATGGAGGGTTGTAAACAAGGTCACGGCTGGTTTGTCGCATGGCTCATCTGATACCTTCTTTGGATCAAACTGTTGATCAGTTAAGTAGATATTCTTCAAAGCTTTTACTTGCAGTGTGGAAGGTTTTTCCGGAAAGGCCTCTTTTACAACTATTAAACAAATGCACCAGAGATTTTGTGGTACAATGTGCTACACCTTTTAGTTCAAAGTTTTAATACATCATAATCATGTATCAACCAAACGGAAGTCTTAAGACTGAATTTTTGAGTTGCACATGAGCTGACATGTTTACAACCCATTTGCTTTTCTAACTTGCGACTGAACAAAAAGCTTACTAAGTTCTCAGTGCCAGTGGCCAGTATATAAACCACAAAATGCGAGCTAGGCCAGAATTGGTAGAAAGGAAATCCGGTGTTAAAGTAAGGGTGTACCTACCAGTGTTCTCTTCTTTTTGGTGAAACAGCCTCCCAGAGCAAACTTTACAGTTTGCATGTTTTGCACTTATCTAGCTGCTGTGTTAAAACCAACCTTACAATGGTAAACAGAGACAATGACTTCCCGAGGGATTTTGATCACTGTGGCCTAGATATGTCATGTTTCATGTAATGTATATGGAGTCCACTCAGCTTGATTGGGCAAGTCCCTGATGTACTGTTTAACCATTGAGCTAGAATGTCTTGTGATCACGAAATGCATGTGACTGTAATACACTTTGGGCTGATAACACGAAGACTTTCAGCATGGAAACTATGGATGACAATAATAACCTAATGAATAAAGATAAGTGTCTTGCATGATATTTTCAATAAAAAAATGGAACAAGGGTATGGAAACCGAAACAGTGAAGTTTCGAAACCGCCCACATGGATTATTTCACACATGTATGATTAATATAACAAACCATAGCAGCCCATGTGATTCACATGTCACCAATAGCAAGCCTCAACATGAATTAATATTGTTTTCAACCGAAAGCGGAATTAAGCATGCAGCATAACCTTTTCTAAATGAACTTGTGTTCTTAGTTTCACACCCATGACTTCTTGTATTGTTAGTAGGGTGGGTAACAAAGTATTACCCGGAGCAGAACAACTGATTTTATGTAGTAAACCTCCTTTTGCAATTTCAGGCTTTCAAACGAGTTTCAGATACAACAAACCTGCAATATATATCCTGCTGTTCTCAACCTGTTCGTTTCCGCTGCATCACTATTCACTGCCAATGGTCACGAACACTCGCTGCCCTCCCAAACGATGACAGCTTTTTCTTGTGTCCGTACTGTCAGAATTATTGTCCTTTCAATTATCTCTTGTGGAGACTGGGTTATTGAGGTGCAGTGATGTTCCATACGAAGTTTGTGCCAAACACTTCCCGTCGATTGTTGGGAAGAGCTTCTCGGCTCCATGTTCACTTGTGGGTTGCCATCTAATGCGCCTGCGCACGTTAGAGAAATGGACTAGGATCGCAATCAATTAACAAACCAATTAACAAGCAGCAAAACCGGTTTGGTCAGTTTGCTGTTTACCTTAAGTTTCCTTTGTCCAAAAATTGTATTCCACCCCTCCCTAGTGAAGCTGGCCATCAACTGTATTTGAGAAACAATCTGAATTTGTGTACAGAAATTTTGCAGGCCATTTATCGGCGAGCAGTTTATGTCAGTACAACTATTTTCAAGCCCTTTCTTACCTCGAGATGTACAAAGTAAAATCAATTTATATTTAAGTTGGCAGCAGTATAGCATTGTATTTGTAGCAGAAAGTTACAGGGAGTGTTTTGTGAAGTCCAGCATAGGGGATGGGAGGAGCAGTCTGACCAGCCACTGGAAGTGGGGATGGGGGAGGGGGGAGGAGAGAGGCTGCAAAGTCTTCGCTGCCCATGATACAGGAAATATTAACATTCTTATAGTTTCAAAGCGCAAACCAAAAAGGCACAGCTATAGGTTGTTTTGTTACAATACATGTTTCGTAAGCTTGGCTTTGAACCGTTTTTATCTATCTTGAAGTGAGACAGTAGCGAATACTTGGCCGGTAAAACAAACTTAGACAGGTAACCCGTACCCTTTGATCTTAACTATACTTTTCACGGCACACGTGCACGCGCACACGTCCGTGACTGACGTGAATTGTTACAGGGTATAGTCACGCACAATTGCGTGTGAGAAGCAAAGAGTCATCCAGATACAGAACAGAGGCGACTGCCTTTCCTAAAGTAGTGCTCCATATATTGCAGAATGTAACAGTGTTCAGTCTGCCTGGAGCAATAATTCTGAAGCTAAACATGACAGTGGTAAGATATTATTATTAAATGGTGGCTAATTAGGTATGGTTCACGTGCATGCATAGAATAACTTCTCAAGTTGTTTCTTGATATCAATCTCAAGTCAACTTGAAGCTTCTCCACTTTTTTCAGTTTTACTGTCACAAAAACACACACGAAAAAATACATATACACACACTCCTCAAACATATAATGACACGCAAATGGGGCCATGTCTCACTGCGGATAGCTGTGGGAACCAGATAAACAACCATTATAAAGACACAGATATTCAGTGGCAGCTACATACATAAACAAACAAACACACACACACAGAGTCACTGACACTTCACTTTCATATTTGTTATGCTGTGATGATATGTTTCGATCTCAGAAAGTTCCTTAAGCAGCTGATGTCTTAACACTTCAGGAGCAGTGATAACGGCACAACAATATTGATGCTAATAATAGATTTTATATAATAAACTGTTCACTTTATGTGGGACAGCCGTAGAGAGCAAGGAAACACTTACCTTTTGTCTTTTGGAAATCATGACTGGCACTTTTTTGATCACTTAAGCAATCCAAGGTTCGGCAGAAGTTTACAGATGTCAACAAATGTGGCCTGTCAAAAATGGTGACGTCATTAATTTGCTACGATTTGTGCGAGCTTATGCACATAACCAAGGCATGAGTGCGTAGTTCCACAAAGTTTGAATATGGCCAGTGTGATTGTGTTTGCCAATTTCTAGAAACTGTAAAACACGAATTTAAATCTTTGACATAAACAGCTATTCACTTATATTGACTACAAATTAATTGAAAAATATTAACTAAAACCTTGCTCTTTAAATGGTTTATTTCAAAACCATTTCAACCTGAACACATTTTAAAATGTGTAAAACAAAAGTAATCTTTCAAACTTAAACAGTTCTTTGCATTTTACACCAAGATGATTCTGAAAAAGATCCTTAAAAAGTTTCGAAACCAAACTGCCTCAACTGCCTCAACTGCCGGGGAACCCCCCAGCCTCCTTGACATTATAAAGTGCTACATAAGCAGCCGGAACTGACCAAGCGTAGACCAGCTTCTTGCTTGCAGTTGCTTGTCTTTTTAATACGAACAGAGGCATATGAACTTTGTTCCAAAAATTGAAAAAGTTACGCGAACTATTCTAAAGATTATACATATTTGGATGACCGGAAGTGTTTGAGGGAGTGACTCCAAAGCTATCATGTGATAGGTTGGGGGAAACCCCCATCGGTTGTGCATGCATGTGATGTTCCGCGTCGGTTGAACTGATATCGTTGAGAGATGTTAATGCGATAGAAGATGCTGAACGAGCAACGACTGAAAGTGACTCCGAAATGTTTCATTCTCCTTACTAGGACTTCAACGAAGCCCTGTAGCTCAGAGCGGGAAGCGTTAGAGAGAGGTGAAATGAAATACACGGGGTGAGTAGCTGAAATAGAAGCTGATGATACTGTGTAGTATTGTTCACTATAACGTGTAAGCATAGGTGTTTTTTTCATGCTCAAATACAATCTTTTAGTATCATCTAACGTGAAATGTGTAGCTCAGAGTTGGAATTCATAAGACTGAATCTTTCAACGAGCTCGCAGAGGCACATTACATAACCAGGTTGAGCCAGTTGAAGCTGTGAAGTGTTGGTGGAATTCAACACTATCATATCTTGCCAAAGGTGCTTACCTAAGCACATATATTACACAACCACCGGGAACAAAAGCGGAATTATTTGTGACGTTCGTGATCAGGAATGAAAACTACATGCATTCCAACATGCTTACTTTCCCTGTATCATTTACTATTTTGATAAATGAGTGTGCCTGCAGTCGACGTGGGCCACCCCCAATAGATCTTCGTTCGCGAAGAAACCAAGCCATGATGACGGTGAAATGGGGTGGGGCCTCATGATAAACGTTGAAACCTGACCTGGCGGGGGAGGAGAGGGTGCGGACATGTGAGGGGAGGGGGAGGCGAAGACAAACGTTTGCTTCAAAGTGGAAAAGTGGTGTTCTTTTCGTTGGCCAAAAACTCAGTATAGTTATGGCTTCATCGCTGTTGTCCCTTCATCTCACACTAAATAAAAAAACCTGCAACTTCTGGTTTAAAAAAAAATGTTAGCGAACAGACTGATTTTTTCTACACCTTGCATTGTATTCTAAGATAGATTGGCATTTATAAACGTGTTAAAATACATTCAATGAAACTGTTTTTTCAGCACTTTTTTGATAGTTGGTTACAGAGAGCGTCTTTTTAGATATTTCTAAGTAGTATATAGGTAGGTAGATACACGATTGATATAAGTGAACACGTGCCGAAATAATATAAACAAACTGATTTTTTAATTCCTGACTTTCAGAGTCTAAGATGTGTTTTGTAAGATTTGCGTAGAATTGCCCACCGTCTGCAGTTGAATGAGGGCTAACTTTCATAGACAGGAAACTGATAAATTCGTCTCTTTTCAGTGTCATACAACTTAAACTTACCTGGAACTCAAAACTTCTAGTTTCATGCGTTTGCTTTGATATATAAAAAGCGGCAGTGAAGTCCGGGTATTTGAAATATGTTCATTGTTTTAGCTACTGACCAGTATTCTTCATTATAATTTCGTTTTAATTTTTCCACCTCGTTCTTCCTCTGTTCATCTCAAGTTCGTGTAGTCATTTAACTTCAAACATTAATTTCTGAAAACGGTTTAAATGTTACATGTTTATTTTATATATCATATATATATATACAAATCATTCTGTATTTTCGTTTATGTATATGATCTGTTAGCTATATACATGTTATTCTTTGTCTGATAATGGTTGTTTTACACAGCAAGCCCGGGGGGGTACTCCCATATGTTGGCTATACGGGTATGTGCCACTGGAAAGGGTATGGTTTTCAAGCCATTTAGTCTGGTATAGGGTCTAGTAATCAT
>JAOEJI010379864.1:0-10410 GCA_025448255.1 Umimayanthus chanpuru
GAGTAGATTTATTTATAGAACGGCTCTCAGGGGAGGTTTCGCACGCACACAGTTCAAAGACCCAATCAAAACAGAGCAAGATAGAGTGTATTGTTTTACGTCACATTCCCCCATGATGTAGCACTTTTTCTACGCTGGCCATCGATAAGATCCGATTCATCCGAAGAACGTGATTCTTTTCGCGGGAAAAAAGCCGTTCTAAAAATGAAGCTACTCGGGAAAGGGTTGACTCAAGAAATTAGTGGAGATAGAGGCTCCTATTGATGGGCTCCTGTCTGAGTTTGTTACTATCTGGCAAGTTTAACAGCGTATAATTATCATTCATTTCTCAGTGTATAATCAGTTAGCAAATACACCAATAAATAAACCAATAAATAAATAAATAGATAGATAGATAGATAGATAGATAGATAAATAAATACACTGTACACAAACAAACAAACAGTTAAATAAATAAATAAATAAATAAATAAATAGTAAATGCCTACAAAATGAAAAGAAAAGAAAAATTAATAGATAAATATTTAAATAAATAAATGAATAAAGAAAGAAAGAACTAAACAAAGAAAAACTTATAGACAAATAATTAAATTAATAATAAAACATCTCAATCAGTACACGGTGATTAAGACTTCCGCCTAAAATATCTTAATTAATATAATTAAAATTATAAGAGAAGAGAAGAGAGGAGAAGAGAAGAGAAGAGAAGAGAAGATAGGATAAGATAAGATAAGATAAGATAAGGAAAGATAAGATAAGATAAGATAAGACAATTTAGGATCAGCATAATATGGGATGAGTATGAAATGTGTTTGGAGGTTAGCCGTAAAGCCCACCTATGTTAAGTTTATTTGCAGCCATTTTATAGTGTATGCATTACCACCTTGATTTAATATCTTTGCCTTACCGTCTTACCTTTTGGGGGTGAAGAGACAAGTTATCTAAAGGACATCGAGGTTTCTTGTTTCTGCGAAAGAATAGCGGTAAAGTTTTAGCGTTGTGCATAGATATCCAGTGTCGTAATATAACCATAACTAATCGAAACAACCAATATTTAAAACGTTAAATCGGTTTAAAACACTTTTTGTGCATTAAAATACAACCATTTTTCTACTTTGAGTTTAATGAAGTTTTCTACTGTAGCAAAAGTTACTCGTATTAACGCGCATCAATTTAAGAATTGGGAAACTGCTGAAAATATGGTATTAGTGTATCCGTGGTATTCAATCAAATTTAAGATTTTGTATGGTAATTTAACGAAACAAGGAAAATAAACATTCACGATTGTCTATTACACTAACTCGTATCGTGTGTAATCAGGTCACAGTGACAAGCAATTCAAGAATGTTCACTTTCTCTATTTCGTAGAGTGATCGTTTGAACAATAATTGTCTCTTTCGCTCGATCCAATGTGGCCGGTTAAGTCCTTTCACTCGATGACGACCTGCTAAATTCTTACTACTTGTCTTCACACATTTCTTGATAATACGTTGCTGGAAAAACTTGATTTGTGTCACAATTACAAGGGACTGAATTAAATAATTAGACTAGTCGTATTATTGTAAGGGGAGTATTCTCACCTCAGTATTGGCTGCAGACAGGTCTTGCATATGCGGTGTCCACAGGGGGTCACCTGAACTGGTTCACGGAGAGCAGTCAAACAAATTGGACACTCGAATGATTTGTCCAAGGGGCTTGTGAACTGGACCTCGTATCCCGGCATGACGTTTGAAGCACAAAATATGAAGTACTCTGCCAAACTGCTCTTGAGCTCAGTCGTGTGCACGTGTTGCAAGTACAAAAAGCCGGCGGTGTGGAGTGCTAAATGTTAAATTTGTATATTGGTTCTTAAACTACGGAAACTCCACCTGCAAGTCACAGCGAATCTCTGCACCGACCAGTTTACCCCACGAGTCTATCTTGTTATTGAAAGCTGGACAAGTCCGATTCCGAACTAGTATCTTGTTGTTTCGCCTTCTTGAGGTGAAGGATTTGTGACCGTGATTGGATAGCTTGAGGTGAAGACTCCACACGTTATCCTCAGTTTCAGTACACGCGTATAATTGTCTAAACCAAGACTCCGTGTCCACTTAGTACTTTCCAAGGAGAGCTGTAGATTTTTGCACGAAGTAATCTTGCATACCGCTCTTACATAAAGAAAGGTGCTTTGCTTTGCTTTTTAAATAAAGAAAAATCCGAACGGAAATATTTTTCAACAAGAACTACAGCATCAGCCCATTAACTTTAAAGTAGCCGGACGTTAATTTAAAAATTAATCTCAAGGTTTTTCAACGCCCTTGCATCTCCAAATTATCAGCGATCGCTATCCGTTCCAGAAAAAAGTTTCCATCACACTGAGTGGCACCAGTACAGTACATTCTCATACATGTTACCGCGAAGGTTAAGCCGATCTATTTGTAAGTCTAAAAGAGGTTTTACAATAGTTGAAGAAAACTGTGAAATCTATTTTAAGGTTTGTTGTTTATTTGACCAACGCCCGGCGTGTTTGTTTACAGAAACAAAAAGATTGAGTGAGTCCACACTAAGAGATCGTGATATCAGATAATCTGCTGCTCTGACCACACCTTTATGCACATGCTGGCTGCTCTCCTTTTCGGAAACAAAATGTGTTTAAAGGCAATTTAATTAAAATTGTGAAAAGGTAATCATTTTGCATTTCGTGTTTTTGCTCGAGAGGCGGATTTCTCTTCTATTTTGGAAGAGTTTGAACAACATTTTCCAAAGGCCAAACTTGAATTTCCTTCCTTCTTTAGCAAAGTTCTATACGGAGTGATCAGTTGTTGCAATACGAAAAATATTAATTCTGTTTCACTGTTTCTATATGCTTGCATTTTGTATCTCAGATTGCTCAAGGAATCAAACTCTTAAGTGACAAACACCTGTTCAAAAACACTTGGTTTTCTAGGAAACTGACAACAGGTACCCGAAATCCGAACTGATATTTCTACGCATGCGCTTCTGCAGATCAAATGTCGGAGACCAAAGAAAGCGAGTGAGTGGTGTATTAAGAGTTACTAGTACTACTAATAAGAACTGCGAATTTTTCAAAACTTATGAAAGAATTACATCAGCAGTTGTGAAGTTTAAGGGAGTAGAAAAAACCATTAGTTTTCACGCACTGCTTTAATTTATATACATAAGATAAAAGTGACTTTGCAGCGTTGATATAAACACTAACGGCGCTGTCTGTCTGTCAGACCTGACTGACCCGACCGTCGATCAGTTATCAAATAGAACGCAACTATTATTGGACGTTACTCCGGCCGGACTTGTCCTGTTTTTAAATTGTAGTCGCCTTTCTCTACAGCCCCCTCTTGATCTGGGGAGTGAGAGTGTGGAAATATATATCGCTAGTTATAGTGGGAAGAAATACACGCGCGTACTTTGACCTTTCCATTAACCATGACCATAAAAACCTGTTCTCTTGGATCGGCAACATCCGACAAATAGAAAGTGCGCTTAGTTTTTGTCGGGAAACGTCATTTAACGATGTTGTCAGCTTACAAGGATTTAGAAACGACATTTAAGGGGGTGGATACGGGCGACAGTGCTACGTGGGAACGTTTTGACTTCAGTGGCATTGCTGTGGCGCGTTTTCATTTAGGTCTTGAAAGGGTGCGCTCGATTGCCTGTATGTATCAAAATAGGAGTATGTCATTTTAAAATTCCTTGAACCAAGCAGTGTGATTCTTCAGTCTAAATATACAAAACAAGTTGATTGTTGTAATTCTATTGTAATTTGTTTTCAGAGCATTATTATTTCATTGCTCACAACTGCTTTGAGAAAGTATTCAACAAACTACGTCGTGTTCCTCTTACTCAATATGTATCAATTTGAACGCACCCAAAACTTAAATTTTAACCGCTTCTCTAAATTCCTGAGGCAGTTTCCGTAAACTACAACTTTATTCACTGTATGTACTTATGTTCACCTCCTGCCACATAAATTATTACGGTAAAGTATATGATATCTCACTACTTGTCAATCCTCCGCTTGTGTCTTTCTCTAGACTATCACTTTTATTGCTATTTTTCAGTGTTAATTCAGCTCATTTCGTTTGGGGGATACTTACTAAGATCAGTTCCACTGGAGAGGAGAGGAGGGGCCTTCGTTCTCCAACAGGCGGGTCAAGCTACTATTATTTGGGATATTTAATAGAGCATTGTAACTTAGCACATTTAAACCACTGTATATACAAGCTGCTATTAGCTTGTTTAGTTGTTTAGTTGGCTTGTTGCAATTTTAAACAAATGTATGAGAAATTTGAATTGTTCCTCCAAGTTAATTTAATGTGCTGAAAAGCACTTTTGTCATCCCTTGTGTTAATCATGATGGACAACTTTGGAGTGGTTTGGCTGCAAATTGAGGACTGCAAGAAACTACAGAAACCCCGACTCCGTCTCATTTCTCCTATTGTAATTTTCCATTTTTCTTGCAGTACCTCAATTCACGGCTAACCCATTTCAAAATGTCCAATCAGCTCAAAGAATGACCACTAAACAAGAATTCTAAGGTAAATTGTGAACTCAAATCACCGAGTGAAACCTACATCAGTCACAGAATATATGCAAGTCAATATCCCGTAATTTACGATAGTTTGTGAAGATCCTTGTGCGTTTTGGACAAAGGATAGAGACCACTGGGTGACAGTGTAATCAAAGAGAAGTTCTTGCTTACGTTGGACGATCTTTCGAAACTCGTGTGATTATTAAGTCAAGAAGCTGGCGTGCCTGTGAGTCTAGATTTTTTTGTTGACAAAGAATTTATGAAAATATTTAAGTTATGAATAGCATTGAGAACAAAACTTAGAGACGAATCGGATAACACAGAGATGAACTGTCGAGCTCCAAACAATGTTGACTTGGTTTTGTCCGGATTCATTAGGAGTTTGTTGAGACACATTGCCACACGACGTAGGTTTGGGCTGATCTTGCAAAAGACCAAATTCAATGTCCGCAGCGGGTGAATGAGAGGAAAAGTTTGGTATCATCGATGAAGGACTCGTTTTTACAATTTTGGACTGTTTCTGCCGTAGGTCGTTCATGTACAAAGTACAAAATAGAGGGCCTAGAACGGAGCCTCTGGGGCACACCATATTAGTTTTACGATAAAGATGGGAGGGGGGAAGTGTTTGTACAGCACTTCAACACCACTATATATGCTTTTTAGTGCTGAGCGGCCAAACCTTCCTGGTTACCCCCTCATTACTTTTTGACCTTTACAGTAACTCGTACTGCTCCCATTAACATTGGTAACTTCATTGTTTAGGGCTATGTTCACACTTGGTGCCCGAGCACTATAGTGCCGGGGCACCGACACCAAACGGTGTTGTGTTCAGACACGGTGTTCCCAAGATATCGACATCACTTAAAAGTGCCCGAGTACAAGGTCAGGACCTTGTACTTGGGCACGGGCACGGTGCCAGAGTTCTGACGTGGGTACTTGAGAAAAAGGTGTGTTCACAGCCGTAGGCTGGTTCACACTTGGTGCCGAGCACGGTGCCCGAGTACGATTATCGCCGAGCCCTAATGTGAACACCCCTTTTAAATATTAAAATATTTAAGGCTATTTTCACACTTGAAACTACATACAGTCCGGCACTAGACCGGGAGACCAAAATTGAATGGCTAATTCGTACAAAGGAGCATGTATTAGAAACTGTGATTTATGACTGGATTGCCCCGGAAAATTGATCAATTCAACATTGTTTTAAAAGCATTTTAAATTTTGAGTAAATAACCAATGTTTAAATCAAATGCACGTGTCACCGCTAGATCTTTGAAAAAAGAGGAAACTGATGACTGTTTGCGTATACTCCAGGAAGAAATATTTTTTTTGCTAAAGATATGAAATTTGTACTCTAACGGAAAGCGTCACCAACTCAAGATATTTAGGCCTTCCATGAATCATATTTGTGCAGCTGCTTTGAATGTTTTATGAGCATGCATTTAATGACGTCAAATGAAGCACGTCTCCATTTGGGCGTTTGTTTAATGTTTTTTCTTTCACAACAGCACTCGTTATAAAGTAATTAGTCACAGAAGGAATAACTTGACAAGGGAAGTTGTATGTTGTCAGAATTCATCTATTGCATACCCTTCAGTTCACATGCAACAACAAGAAAAGAACGGTATGGATGGAAAAGCCAGAAAAGCCAAGAAAACCAGCGATAACTGTCTACAAACTTTTACAATTGCAGTATTTGGAGACTCGAAAGTTGGAAAAACGTCGATAATCCTACGATTTTTGGGGTCGGAATTGTCAGAAGAATACCATCCAACTGTAGAAGAATATTACTCAAAACTTGTCGGATACAAACAGAAGATATTTCAAATCAACATAATTGAGAATTCAGGCTCGTACGAATTTCCTGCGATGAGAAGACTTGCGATTGAAAAAGCAGATGCTTTTTTGCTTGTTTTCTCAGCGGACAACCCAGCTTCAATGCTGAAACTGAAAAGATACATCGATGAGATCAAGGAAGCTGGAAAATCACACAAATCGATAACTGTGGTGTCAAATAAGTACATTGGCAGTTGTGATTGTGTCACAGGAGAAAGGATAATTGAAAGACATGGGTTGATGGTAACTGCCCGACAATTTGTGGAGACGGAATGGGGATTCAACTGGAAAGAATGCTCGGCATTAAACAATATCAAAGTAACAGATATATTTTACTATCTTCTAGACCAAGAAATTTATGAACAAGAAGAACGCCAGAAACGACCACTTCGGAAAATAAGCTCTTTTATGGCAAAGACAAAGAAGAAAATCTCCCTGACACGTTCCAAAGCTGTTGATGTAGCATAGGTATAAAGATGGAGAGTTCCTTAGTGTGGCATTAAAGGCCATGGCTTTTATATTAACTCAAACATTTTACGACTAAGTGCTTGATTTAAAATGACTCTCTTTCTGACAAGTTATTACTAGTTATTGTAAGCTTTTAACCATTTTTACAGTGCTTCTATCAAACACATTAATGTTTGACATCATATTTATTTGCGATATTGTAACCTAGAATGTCTAGTAAAAGAATTTAAGTAAACAAGTCGAGATTGTGTTTGCTGACTGTCTTGTCTCTCAGTTTCCTTTCCATTGAAATTTTAAGTCGTATTAGAATACGACAAACAGTACGTGGTTGAAAAGATCAACTTATATTGAACTACAGTATTACAGGAAGTGTTTGAACAAGCTTTTGTCTTGTTCAGTCAGTTAAAGATACCGACCATAAAGTTCTTCTGGTTTTCTGAAGTCTCTTGACTCCAAGGAACTTCTCTTTTTGCTACAAATAACAATAGTTGATATTAAACAAAAGAAATTTAACAGTTTAAACTGAAGGAACAAACAAAACATCATTTGAGTGTCAATAAAAATTCCGTAAGATTGCTCATACGTTTGTTCACATTTTAGTATTTATATACTCAACTAATCACTTACGTACACTGAAGAAACAATCAACCAGTTTTCTAATGACGCGACAGTACAGCCATACACATGTACTACTCGTGACGTCAGTCACTCAGCTGGTTATTTCTCCTCGCGCTGCTGCTCCGGCTTGCCTTTGGCAGTAAAAAGCTCTACAGATCAGCGTTTTTGCAGAAATTACAACAAATTTCAATATTGAATGGATTAAAATTAGACATTTCAGTGATGTTCATTAACCTGCCCCTTTTAATCTTATATCCATTATTGCCATTTTTTATATCTGAGAAGACAATCAGTTGATCAGTGGGTACGGCCCGTACTTCACATAAACCGAATCGAATTAGCTGAATTAAGTTCATTTGAAGTTCGGCGTCTGAATCAATTCGGAACGGTTGATTGAATTGAGGTCGGCTCTGCTGTTCTTCAAGTCCCGGCTGGTTCAGCCAGGAATAACGCCTGTGGACCGGCTTTGATTCAAACGCCTATCTTTGCATGAGCCGAATCAAATGCACAAATTATTAAAATATATTTTTTGACCGAGAGCACGCGCTAATTGGTAATGCAGGGATCCAAAACGGCGGCTTGAAGAGCAAAACATCGGCTTCAAGCGAAGATGTTGACATGAGCAGTTCGTGCTTTAACAATACAAAACATTCCTGCAACTGCATTATATCTTTGTAAAGTATGTCTGATTCGACTTAGGATGAGCTGAAATGTTCCTCGTGAAACTGGAAAAGTGTTCTTGAATTTTCTCCAGAATATGTATTCCAGGCACAGTTGACCCATCCCGTGTTTTTTCCCTTTGATGCGACGGCACGAACGAGTATGTATATTTTATAGTTTGGCTTTCGCGTTTTCGGCTCGAGAACACAACAGAAGCAAAGTGAGAAAACAAACATTTATCAGCTGTCGCCTTCTCGTTAAAATGTAATGCAATACAGTCTGCATCTTTTTTCTTCTATTTGCCGCTTTCTTCATTAGAGTACATAGAAGAACTCTTTGATGTTAGGTGATGGACGTTTTTGTTAGCAGCGTCCGCCATATTGTTTACTTCGCGTAAGAACCGCTGACAATACTAGTCTGAATCAATTCAGCCGATCTAAATAACTTAGGTCTTAGGTCTCAAAGTCTTAATTTGATTCAGTTCATGTGAAGTACGGGCCTTAGAAGAAGAAGATATTTATTGACTGCACAGTAATTCTTTGTTTAATTGACTACAAAGTATTGTTAGTTATATATAATGGTTTAAATGTGGTAAGTTAAAGTGCTCTAATAAATATCCCAAATAATACCTTCTGAGCGATAGCCCTAGAAAGGAAATGGGCCCACATGGAGAAAGAGAGCTATTAACCCCGGTGGGGCTCGAACCCACGACCTTCCGGAAGCGTCCAAACCTTACAGCCGGATTACCCCTTCACTTATTGTTAGTTATATTCAGACAGAGCCGTAGTTGGACTGAAAATTTAGGGGGGGGGGGGGGCATTTACCCTCCCTGCTGACGCTAGCTAAGACCTTGTCGTGTCAGCTAGGACAAAAGACATGTCAGTATTTCGTGATATGACGCACAAAGCGCCTTTTACTTCACTTTCTACTGGCTGCCGTGGGTGGAGGATGCAGTTTTTTCTTCTTTTCTCCTTGAGTGCTCATTATCAGGCAAAGTTATCAACATCGGTGACAAATTTGGTAAACTCACTCAGGATTTGAAAAGGGAAACAACAAACAGCGTCAAAAGTATCCTCAAATCAGCCCACTGATTAATCCCGATTTCCATGTAGGTCACCAATTTGAATATTACCCCGACGAACCCAAGTTACGTTAAGTATTAACTGATGGAAAGTAAAACACTTCCCTTGTTGTTCGGCCAATGAAAACTGGGATTGGTCTCAGCAGGCTGGTATCAGTGAGACTGGATAGCGCCAAACAATTTGCAAGTTTGTTCATGCAGGCATATGTAAGCACTGTTTATTCGCAGTTCCTTTTTGTATGTTTTTATCGCTAATTTAGAATCATATCCCATGTACCACAGTTTTAAAGAACTACAGCATAAGTCATATCTAAAGTTCAAAAAAGTGGAAGGCGAAACCACTTCGCAAATGTTAAACGCACGTGCGGTTGTGGTTAATCGACGAGAGGTTATATTGTGTCACTTTAGTTTGTTTAATCGCTCCACCGACAGCCGGGTAGAGGCGTTCAGCTCGCGATGACGCTTTTCCAACGCAAAAGTAAAACGGATGTTACTTTTTGTGCGTACGATGCTGGAGAAAAAACGAGAACTGAAAAAGAAAGATGGATAAGGGCAAAGTGCTTTGACCTGTTCAATCAAAACTGTACATAAGTATTTTTAAAGCTATTTTCGTAGCAAAATAGCTTCATAGTCGGCGTCTGTAACTATTTTAAAAACAACCTATACCTGGTTGGCTATCCGACTGGCTTGGCTATCCAAAATTTTGGCATGGCAGTGGCGAAATGTATTTGTCCAATCCAGTGGTGTGTTTCTTCCATTTGTCGATCTTCCGCACGGTTATTCATCGTTACGTCATAGCAACCGTGCTGCACTGGACTATGGGGCGAACTGCAAATTGGAATTTCCAGTCGCGTGTATGTAGCCTGCGAAACAGTTCCTCGGCTGTTCATTTTTATTGTTTAGCTGTACTAGTTTAGCCGTGCACTGGGACAGGCGCGAGATAGGAAACGTTTCTTCGCGGATCGGCCTTCGGCCTCACCGCTCTTGGCCTCCCTTCGATCGGCGTTCCGAGGTTAACAGAGCATTAACAGAGCGCCTGCTTTGCAGGCTACGTGTATCCATGTATATAACGGTGAGTAGAAGTTTGTGGCTTTTTTTGCTGAATTCAAAGCAGACACGAATCTTACCCTGTTTATACTATGAATGCCTTTGAATGGTTTTGGATGCTTTTCAATGCCCGAATAAATTATTGCGTTTGGATGTCTTAGAATATATATAC
>JAOEJI010379975.1:0-10409 GCA_025448255.1 Umimayanthus chanpuru
GTTGAATAACTTCATTAGATAACTTATATAGTCCGTTTTGTCAATATTCAAGTGAAACAAGCACTAAAAATTGAAATAAAAACACGAATGGGTCCAAATATGACCTGAGCAGGGACCCAGAATTCGTTTGCCATAGCAACAGGTTAATTAACTACCAAAACCAAACAACACCAAACTGTTCCCAGGTAAATTTGAGGAAAAGTCACGAAGCTGAAACACTGTAGATGCAATTGTTCATGAGTAATAAAGGATTTAAGTATTGGGTAGCGTCAAAACGCCCTCCCCTCCCCCCCCCCCCCCAGTCTGAAGAGGGTTAAATATATTGCCATCGAGGACAGTTTCACATCATTTTCAGTCGTATTCCATATCGAAGGTCCTTTAAATCGTACATTAAACTTACCATAGTTAGTTCTTGCATATGAAATATAGAACGACTGTTTTGCTGCTAATCTAGTATAACTATGAACATAAGTTACCCTAGTGATACATGTATGAATAGAACTGAGTGAAGTCACCTCAAGAGGGAGAAGGGGAGACGAAGTTGGCTCTTAAGGGATCAAAATCTAACAATGATCTATTTAACTCACCGACAAAAACCACAAACAAGCACAAACGACAACAGTAGTTGATCTAAGCCTATATTTTCACGACATCTAACTTAAACATATTTTGGTGATGTGAAAATTGGACGGTGCGAAAATTTGATGTCAATACATTGTACATAAGCTAAGTTTCTTCACATTCTTTCTTCCTTGTTTTCACTCTCGTCATCATCATGCTGATTTTATTTACAAGTCATGTACAAATATTTATGATTAAACTTAAATTAATTTTACTTGATATAGTTTCTATTGCATGTTGTGTATTCAATCTTATTATTTATTAGTATTACGTTTATAAACAATAATTACGTTTATAAACCATAATTTTTACACAATCTTCTTTCATCCATTGTATTTTGCAGCTTGTTATTTCCTCTATTTCCATAGTTTTATAATATTATATTATTGCATTATTATACTATGATATTATTACATTTAGCAGATTTTTATGTATTTTTCTACGTATGTATTGCCAATTTTTGTAACATTGTTGTTGAAAAGCCCTTTTCAGAGATGCTTCAATAAAATGTATGTATGTATGTATAGCTATAGTTATAGTATTGTAAAGCACAATTGATCAGCGAATGTAAATAGTGCTATAGACATAAACAAATTATGATTATCAGTTAGGTAACTATGGTGAACAGATAGAAATATTATTACTGAGCAGTTGCTAAATTGTACCTGTTCCAACAAACAGCACTGGAATGTTATCAACGGAGGAAGTTGCAACTTTGTCTACAGTTATCTGGGTGAACCTATGGACAAAACACACATGACCATGTTAAAAATAGCTTATTTAGCTAAAATATCAACAATAACTACAGTATTGTATAGCATGTCTTATCTAAGATGTTAAAGGAAAATCACTAACTGCTGAGGAGAAATAAACATCCACAAACCAACATGACATATAACCAGATTCATTTTTATCATCATCTTCGTCATCATCACCATTACTGTTACCATAAAAAGCTCAAATGGTGTTACCCCACAGAAGCTTTGACAAAAAGCGGTTGCTTGTCCACTGGTTCAATGACATCAGACAGTAGTTGATGACCATTTCCAAACAGCAGCGTTAATGTGTCAATGTTTTTTGTGTCCAGACTGGAGTCACACTGTCACAGAGAGAAGATAACCCAAATTGAACCATAAACAGATGAATGGCACCAGAAAGAAAAACCAATTGAAAAGTTAGATAGTAAAATAGATAGATAGTTGAATGTAAACGTCCCATAACTTTAAATATTGAAATCAGTTTTATAGTGTTAGGAGATCACCAACAAACTATTACTAACAATTATTACTGTTCTTGTACTGACGTGCTAGTCAGGGTGAGGATTATGGATTTTGTC
The DNA here is from genome assembly GCA_025448255.1 of Umimayanthus chanpuru. Taxonomy (NCBI): domain Eukaryota; kingdom Metazoa; phylum Cnidaria; class Anthozoa; order Zoantharia; family Parazoanthidae; genus Umimayanthus; species Umimayanthus chanpuru. Next base: position 1,958 of record JAOEJI010379975.1, read on the forward strand.
TAGCCTACAAATTCCCATGTTTAATACTTAGTAGGAAGATAAGGATGCTCCCATGCAAGTTCTTTTTTGAAACTTGAAGGCTGGCTAATATTTTGCCTACAAATCTGAAATTTGTCCCACTTTTTCTCATCTGTACGCCAAAATTAGCACCCTACTAGTAGCCACGTAGTATACACAAGAGTGTGAATAGTTACATCGACTCTATTAGTAGTAAACAAGTATTTGAGAAATGGTCCATGTTTAGCCTGCGTCTATCGAGTTATGGATGCACGTATGAATTCGGGAGAGCACAAGAGAAGCATTTGAGTGGCACGAGGTGAAACTCAAAGCTTCTCTAGCTTCTGGAGTGTTCTCCCAACTTCCAAAGTGCATTCGTAACTCGATATATGCACAGCTAAATCATGGACTGATTCTTTTAGAACATTGCCACTGCCACTTTATTTGGCATTGATAATAAATACACATAAGCTGATAAAATATAGAATTCTCCTAAACCGTTCTAAGCATTTTTATTGGTTATTTAATAGACACACGGACGTGTATCCATCGAGACAACAACAACAACAACAACAATTTATTTGAAACACCATTCATTTACAAGAAGCGGAACTAAAATGATATAATGCAGGAGTAAGGTGTTTGGCTGCCTAGAATAACTATGATTAGCTAATCGAGCTAGGCAGCTCACTCAAAGACTTTATATATAGCATAACTATGGATTGAAACACTTAGACAAGCAAAGGGCACAAACATAACACATATAGAAGATGCATGCTTGCGTCATACAAATTATAGCACGCAAAAATTTACCAGCTATGTTCCAAGATTAGTCTAATACCTTGACTCTTCCTGCTGCTGTTACGTTAGGTGGCGCAGACACTGAAACCCACGAATTCGTCTCTTTAACTTTATCAAGGTACTTGCTGTTTTGAAAGACTGACTGTATTTTCTTGAAGGAATATGTGCATACTGCTCCGCTTTTGACTCCCACACTACAATCAACAAATAGAACTGTCGCTTAATTTACAACAAAAAAACAACAATACCATAAGATGACGGCATGATATGCAAGTCATTCACTTTTTCATTCCCATTATTGAGCATTATTTTGTGAGTGGTTAGACGTTCTAAGAGAGAATAGAGAGCGTAAGCAACGAGGACGGGAACGTCAACGAGAACGTTACAAAAAATAGTGACTTAATTACAGAATACAATCACTTTACGTGGGAATGCAACCACCTGGCCACTTTTCCGCCGTTGTTTTTAGAAACAGTGATGTGAAAACCACAATTCTGGAGTTTTGTAGAGAACGTGAACGTTAGAGTACGAATCATTTCAATCTTCATGCAAATTTAAAATCAAAGCTTCTAATTTTTCATATTCACACACCTTCAGGCAAAACAAAAAAGAAATGCATGAGTTATACAAACAAGAAAAGGGAAAACGGAAAGTTAAACATTCAGCAGCCGTCTTCGTTGACGTTCCTGTGACTCCACACCACAATCTGTGGGGAGTAGCTGAGTAGGAGGTGTTTGTAAAGGATAGCACTTATTTATAGTGTAGCAAAGTTGAGAATCAAACTTAAAATTATATAAAGTTAAACTGTGTTTTTGAAATGTTATGGATTATCCTCATTTAGGATACACTAACTTATTTATCTGCATGTTTTTCAAGTGCAATGTGTAAACGGGATTTTTACAAGAGACATTGCATAGTGTAATCGTTCTGCAGTGTATCACGAGTAAAGACTGCTATGTTGTAGTATTGTGTATTGTATACAATACTCTGTTTTAGATTGATTGATCCTTGTCAATATGCTGTGATTAAGGTTTTCCATCATGGTTTATATTCAGTATTATGTAGATTAGTTTATCTTACTATAATTGGAAATGTAAACACGTGTTACCATGAGTCTTGTAGAATACAATGTACACTACTTGACACGTACATGTACATCTGTACCTTACAGGTGTGTCACGAACTAAAATTTAGTTCTGCTCCAGAATTGCTGTGTTCAGTTGTTTTGTTTTTGCCCTGCTCATCTTTTTATACATTGTATGTTTATTCCAACAAATGAGTTCTTTTTTTCCAACGACCTATCTGACTACCACAACCAGTTAGTTTTAAACAAACTATAAAACTGAACTCTGCTCAAGTTACATAAAGGAAGTGTCAAATGCTCTTGCTTAAGGCCTGCGGAGCAATTTGAAAGTGGAGGAGCTGGAATGAGAGTCGTACTGGCCTACTTTGGTTCACTCGTTCTTCCGTTTCCATCTTCCTGGTTTACATTGGAGTGTGTGAAACATACTGATTGTTTCGTCTCTTCCTATCAGTTTCTATCTTCCACTGTAATGTACCTCTGTCATTACCCCTCTGCCCAGCAGAACTTTTCTGTGAGAGATCTTGGAAAGTTTACTTTGTGTGACAAGTCAGATTATCTTAAGAAGGGACTACGATGCACTTTTGTCTGATTATGACTGCATTTGTGAACATATTTCTGTCTGCATTGTCCTTCACTCCCATAACTACTACCTAACGGCAGTGAAGAAAACAAGCCTGAAAAGAGCAGGCTCTCTTTTAATGTGAACAAAATGCAACATAAGTATGCTTTATATCATACAGGTAATGGTATTCTACACAGCCAAATTGTTGAAATATGTTGGAGAAGCATGCCCCCAGACACTCCAAAAGCCTCAAGCCTACGATGCCCTCCAACTCCCCCTCACCCCGGCCCAAATCAGCATTGCTTCACTGGCTCTGACTTCACATGTACATACAACTCTCTGTTCTGGCTAAACTGTTTAGTAGCAATTTCCAAAACTGACATGACAATCTGGTCAAGCAGCATGCTAAAAATGATGTTCTCTAGACAGTGTATGACCGGAACGATATTGCTATTACTAAATGTAATATAAGTATCTGAAGAATATTAAAATTTTAATTAACATTACTGTTGCTTGTAACTTTTCAAACGCAAACCTGAACATACCTTCGTGCATCAAATGTGGCATAAAGGAATACATTTGAGGAATCTTCACCCACATATTTGAATGTACTCTCTGAAAAGCAAGTCGCAACTAATTAGCTATTAATTACAGAATGTTTGAACAAACTGTTAAATTATCTTCAAACATCAGACTTTTCGTCATTTTTTCTTTTTATTAATGATATCATTTTATGTGCTGTTTTTCTACTGTGCCATGTAGTTCTATTTTACATTGATAAAGTTATTCTATCAAATATATAGGGAAAGGAAAAAACTGCATTTGGCAAAAGAAACAGCAATGAAACTAGCTATGACGTTGTGTTAAAAACGCTAAGGTTAAAGCAAAAAGAAAAGAAAGAAAAAAGAAAGAAATAGATATAAGCCAAAATAATCATAACTATAATAAACGGACTTACGAATCTCATTGTAGTCTAAAGGAAACAGGCCAGGAACAGCGCAGGAAAGACGTGCTTTGGATAATGTTGTAAATTCCTTTGAAAATAAGAATGCTCCTCCAGAATCGAACTAAGAAATAAAAATTCAACAGAAGTCAGTTAAGTTCAATTGAATGTGGTGCATGCTCTTTCAGCTCAGGGATTTTCGTGTTAATCCTTTCACCACCGTTGTGCAAGTCATGTACGGCTATGACTGGTAAGATAACTTGTTGGTCATCCCCTGGCTTATATGATTGCAATTTTAAAATCACTCTCATTACTGGATATTTGTGACATTGTTTTGTCTAGATATTTGATATAACAATACGTAACCTTGCATTCAATATGCTTCTGTGCATAAGCCATACCACAAACTTGAGGCACATTTGTAGTAAAAAAAGTTTTGCTTCAAAACGAAGTACAACCATTAGTTCAGAAAAAAGGATGGGACTATGGTAAGTTATGCACTTCTGTATAGACTATAGAAAGCTCAACTATATTGTTATCAAGGACTGTTACCCCCTTCCCAGGATTTATGAAAACGTTGTTGTTCTCGAAAGCGCCCAGTACTGTCCAACCCTAGATTAACACTGGGGATACCGAATGTGGGTTGACTGATTTAGCACAAACTGTACACATACATATCTACTACGGTAAAAGTTTTTAACTTTGGAAATTAAGGATACCAGTGACCTATAAAGTTAATGCTTGTAGCTGTGTATTGGCTACATCTCTAATTTTGAACCAGAAATCTTGTTTAGAAAATGCCGCCAACACTCATGTATTCGTGATAAAACTGTTATACTGAATGAAAACTTTTGCAGTGTATAACGAACATTTCTTTTAGATGTAGTCAGTTTTATGCTGACCCTTGTAAATTTTCCAATTTACAGAACATGCCCGGAAAACACATTTATCAAATATAATCCAGCCTTAGTTTTGACTTACTAAGGATGGCCTTGCATACTTTTTAGGGCCAGCTGCCTTTTGGTTGGGCTATCTTAAAATTAAATTGGGTCGTTAAAGTTAAATTATAAAAGGAAAAAGTTTTGAACCCAGGAGAAGCATCATTATTTTTGGATAATCTTTACAGTAGTTTTGTTTTGGAACTTTATGACAGTATTTTTACTGAATTTTATGGTAATGTAAATCTCTGCTGTACATACCTGGCACACTCTAGCAATCCGAGAAACTAAAACCTAACAAAAAATAAAGAACAGTATAAAGTTAAATAAAACTAAACCGACTTACAGTATCTTGATGTGCGAGGTCACACGGTTCAATTGGTTGCCTCTTGGAACTGAAACCCCGAGTCTGAGCCCAGATTATATGCAAATCTGTGTTTGAGCTCAGTTGACCAAAGTTAGAGCCCAATTTTAGTAATAACTTTAACCTTTAACCTTTAGAAGTGCTGAAAATGCCCCAAATTTATTAACATTGATAAAATCAGTACATAGATTCCAGCAGATTGATCGCACGCTATGGCAGTGTGTGTACTCGTACTCCTGATTTCACACTTGGCTCGCATCAGTAAAGTAAATTTCTTCTCGGTTTGCAGAGAAAAGACATGGAAAATATTTTTAAAACCAGAATAGTTACTGGCTGAAATTCTCGAAAATCAGGACTGTCCTGATAAAATCAGGACGGTTGGCAAGTATGATGTTGTATTCAATTAGGATAGACCTGTATAAATTTGCCAAAGACTCCCTAAAATTGGGACATATTTGACGGATTTGGGATACAAAATCCTGTATTTGCTAAAGACGCCTGTCTTGTAGTTGAGGTACTGTGTCCAACCTTAACAAAAGCTGGCATTTGAGCCTGGGAGCTTCCTCTAACTGAATGGTCTGGCCAATTTCGTCTACACACATTTTGCTTCATTCGTTCATGAGAATTTAGAGTTCTAATAATTAAAATTGCAAATGTATACTCAAACTATAGTATTGTAAAAAAATATATACCTTGGATCTTTCCTCAACTGCAATTTCCCCAAACAACATATAGACGTAATTGTCTTCGGCAGTAAATGACCCAGCAAAATTTGTTGGCACTGTAGCAAAAACAGCAAAATCTATTTTCAACAACTAAACACATTTTAGTAAATTCATAGTTTCGTACCTTTACTCAATCATTTAATATTAATATAATTGCAGTTTTATTTACCTTATGTTACAAAATGAAAAAACAAGGAATAAAACCTGTCTTGTGAAAGATAAGTAAATTACATAAACCAAAATGGCCCTTGGGCTCCCCCTTTAACTTTTGAATTTAAGTTGTTAAATGCATTAACTAATCCTCTAGAGAAATAATGAAGCTAAAGCAGACAAGACACCCGATTGACTGATTTGAAAAAAATTACACTTATTTTAAGATTCATCATTGTTCAAACGATTAAAAGTTTAAAAAAATATGCAAATATATCGCAATGACATCATCAACCATTACTGCCAAATTAAAGTACATGTACTCTTTTGCCTATTTAAGACTAAAACAATTCAGCCTGAGTAAGGACAGTTTTAAAGTATCAATACATATTTCCTTATTAACAAAGTACTTTGATGAGACTTTCAGCTTTGTTATTTACCTTCAAAAGTTTCCCGTGTCTTTAAGTATTTTTCTGCACGATAATTGTCCTTTGCTTTACTTCGATACAAAACCCCTGGTGCACTCACAGCAGTTCTGATGCCAGTGAACAAATAGTCATTTGCTTGGAGAGAAAATAAAAATGCACATGAGATCAACATTTTTTCTGTGACTTCATAGCACCTTCGAAAACATTTAAAGAAAATCTGAAAAAGTATGATCAGTAAAGCTGCCTCTCCAATAGATTTATCATGTAAAAAACAACAGTTAGAAATGTTTATGGGGAAGCATACTACAAGACTCCCCAAGCACTAGATAGACTTATGCATTTGGTGCTAAAACATTGAAAAACAGCCCAGATTCTTTTCTTTTTATCCAAGCATGGCTTGGCCAGTGATTTTCAGTTTATGTGACTGGGTTTATGGAAAACGTTTCGGCAATTTTCAAATCCACAAAAGGTATCACAGCAATCATTAAATTATGATCTACTTACAAGTAAACAAACCCACGACACTTTGCTGGGGCTCCCCGGGGCATCTTGATAATCCATTGATACCTTGTGGGGGAGTGGCTTGTAAAGCTCCATTTCTCTACAATCACAGATACAACAATGCTTTACTGGCCAATAAATCAAGTATCAACAAACCACAACATACCTTCAAAGCCCAGGGCAGGAAATAACAGGGTGCCAAGTGCCAAATGGCAGACCAAAATGGAGAATTGGCATGCCAAAAAATATTTGGACGGCCAAATGAACGGGAAAATAGTAAGCCAAAATATATTTGAATCGTTAAAACAAATTCTGATGGCACTCCACATTTTTTTCTTATTTCATGCCCTGAAAGCCTATTCCAGGACTTTTCCAGGCATTATCCAGGACTGTGGAGCTTTAATATAAGGTCTTGGTATACGGAAACAATTGCGTTACATCTCCCTCTCAAACACACAAACATACACCTTCCTCCAGCAATTCCTTCATTTGACACACTTTGTTCCTTTAACAACAAAAAAACTGCAGAAAACTTCTGTATTATTATTTAACAATAACGTGAACACAAAAATGTCAGTGTTCCACAATGACTTGGGACAAACTTTAGTATCCCTTGATAACTTTAACAAAATGTCGCTTAGTAGACTAAGAAATAAAATCTTCCTTTTCCAGGTTCTTTTATTAAAAAAAAACCTCCGTTTTTAAAAATGATCAGCTTGACTGAATGTGCTAGTCTTTACCTGGAATCTCCAGCACTTTGGCAACGTAGCTCCTGTTCCACAGGCAAAAACTTTGCCTTGTGCATCAAATACCAGCAACATGATGTAGTTATTACAGACATCCTACAAGAATAGAACATGTACAGTAGTAGGATGGCAGAGTACTTCAAGACAATATGCAAAAGTCCTGTATGGATGGAGTCCTGGGATGGATCTAGGGTTTTGAGCTGAGGGGGGTGTTCACCCTCGGAAGATAGTTTGCTTGTGCCAAAGGTGAGAGATTATAGAGGGCCACATTGATGAGCACTTTGCAAGGTACACACACTGCAACAATTGGTAGATGGTTAAAGAGGTAAAAAAATAAAAGCCCTTTGCTGCAAAAAATCTATACACAATTCTATTTCATTACTAGATGTATACTTTTTGTAAATTGCACAATTCAGCCTCTGGCTGCCATGTAATAAACTAACTAACCCTCTATCTATCAATCTGTCTGTCTGTCTGTCTATCTATCTATGCCTGCAATGTTGCAAAGATGATATGGACCATTGGTTAAATAAATGCAGCTTAAACAGAACCCATCATCTAACAAATATGAAACAGTGGTGAAAAAAGGGGTTTGTATCTTGGGGTCCTCAAAGTTACAAGGGTAATATGGTAACTTTGAAAACAGAAATAAAAATTTAATTGTTACTACATTGTAGGGAAGTAGAGTTATGAGAGAGAGCTTATGAGTGGGGTTCTTAAGTCTATACCTAATCACTTACAGGAATATTAATTACTAACCTTGGACACACCATGTTTTCTTTGGCATTTAATGACATCACTTGCTGATGGAACAAGATCTAAAAACTAGGACAAATAAAGGAAAAACACTTAGTTATCAATACTGACCAATAAATCTCTTAATCTTCACAGAATCTATGTTAACTATTGGTCAACCAAGATATTGTTGACAACAGTTAGTATTATTTATCTGTGAAGCACACCTCTTCCCAGACTTCAATCTGGGCCCACTACTCAATACCTGTGACTGTATTAAATTAAGGTTACCGTATAGTTTGAGCGGTGTTTTCAGTTATCAGCCTCTAACTCTGTTAATACGCGTCAGATACCCGCAAACCTATATATCAATAGAAAGCTTATAAAATTCTCTAAATGATGGCCAAATCAGTTTTTCATAGTCGTATTTCATAAACGAATACAAGAGCTGTATTTCTGATCGAACGCTTTCGCTTCT
>JAOEJI010380086.1:0-10409 GCA_025448255.1 Umimayanthus chanpuru
TCGTACTCGTAGTCAAACTCGTACTCGTAGTCAAATCTAAAGGTCTCTAAGAAGTCGTACTCGTAGTCAAATCTAAAAGTCTCTAAGAAGTCGTACTCGTAGTCGAACTCCTACTCGTAGTCAATACTAAAGGTCTCTAAGAAGTCGTACTCGTAGTCAAACTCGTAGTCGTAGTCAAATCTAAAGGTCTCTAGGAAGTCGTACTCAAACTCGTAGTTGTATTCAAATTTAAAGGTCTCTCAGAAGTCGTAATCGTAGTCGAACTCCTACTCGTAGTCAAATCTAAAGATCTCTAAGAAGTCGTACTCGTAGTCAAACTCGTAGTCGTAGTCAAATCTAAAGGTCTCTAAGAAGTCGTCCTCGTAGTCAAACTCGTACTCGTAGTCAAATCTAAAGGTCTCTAAGATGTTGTACTCGTAGTCAAATATAAAGGACATTAAAATGTCGTACTCGTAGCCAAACTCGTACTAGCGGTTAATTCTAAAGGTCTCTAAGAAGTCGTACTCGTAGTCAAAGTCGTACTTCCAGTCAAGTCTAAAGATCGCTGTTGTTGCACTTGAGACAAACTCTAAGTTCAGCTGGTTTGCGCGACTTTGGGTATCTTCCTTTTTTCTGTTTCAAGGCAATAGTTGTTTATTGGTAGCATTTTTAGAATGCAACCCTGTGATTAATGTTAATTATTATTAATAAATACTAGTTCAAACTTTAATCCTTGAACGTCCAAGGGTGGGAGGGGGGGGGGATCAAATGTACCCCCATAGGTTTTTCCGACCTAAAAATTGACGCTTTGAAGCAATCAAAATGAAACTTTCAGTACCTGTAGTCCAATAATGAACACATCTTTTGATTTTAGCTGGATGACGTCAGCAATTATAATTTATGCAAAAGTAATTTTGCAAATTAAAGCTCTATTCTTAGTTATATTCGAATTTGAGGCTGTAAACACATGTTTTCTACTAATTTCAAGAAAATTTGCAGCATTCTTGCTGAAAATAAAATTTTTGAAAAATCCAAGATGGCAGCCATGTTGTGAAACGACTGTTGCCATAGCAACAGTTTTTTTTAATTAAAACTTGATTGTTGATATGAAAAGTAATTAGCTAACCAACAGCTGCCTACATGCCAAAGCTTGATCTTTTACGTGCAACCGTTTGGGAAATCATGGGGTGGGTCAAAATGTCCCCCACCCCCTTGGGTTAATTTGTTACGATAAATAGCTTTGTCGTCCGAGGATTAATACATCTGCTTGTTTGTTTGCTTGGCAATTCCCTTTCAACAACAATAAAAGCACAACAAGAACAATAACAGTACCTATATTTTACACTCAAATCTCTACGGGAGAAAAGAATATATTGGAAGTTTAATATTGAATTATCAAAGGCATTGCTTGCGAAGTACATGGTGTATAATATTCAAGAAAAAAATTGATTTTAGAACATCTAGGTTCATCAAAGAAAAGAATGAATGATAACACACACAATACTATTAACTAAATATCAAACATCTGTAGTCATTGTACAGATTACTTAGCCGATATATTTTTGCCTTCTTTTATTCTGTAGTAGTAAATCATTTTTCATATATTATTTTGTCCTGATTAATCAAAACATAGTAAGAGCCAACTTTTGATAAGATGTATGTCATCGTCTTTTGCCCAAATAGAATCAATTTTGCCCAAATACAACCATTTTGCCCAAATGGGGCCAGTTTTCAACAAAAGAATCCTTTTCGCCAAATACAACCCGTTTGGCCTAATACAACCAATGTTGGCTAAATACAACCCATTTGGCCAAATACAATCCACTTCGCTGAAATACAACAATTTTACCCAAATACAACCATTTTGCCTAATTAGAACCAATTTTGGCCACATGGAACCCATTTGGCTAAATACAACCCTTTTGGCCAAGTACAACCCACTCTGCCCAAAAACAATTATTTTGCCCAAATACAACAATTTTGTCCTAATAGAACTACTTATCTCCAAATACAACCAACTTTTCTCAAATACAACCATTTTGCCCAGTTAGAGCCGGTGTTTCCCAAATAGAACCATTTTTACTCAAATTGAACCAATTTTGACCAAATGCAACCATTTTGACAAATAAAACCAATTTTGTCCAAATACCATCATTTTGTCCAAATGAAACCAATTTTGCCCAAGTACAACCATTTGCCCAAATAGAACCACCTTTGTCCAAAAACATTCATTTTACACAAATTAAACCAATTTTGCCCATTAAATACAACTATTTTGTGCGAACCCCCCCCCCCCCCCCCCATGGCTGTCTAAGTGAAATGAGTGGCAAAATAACCAGTTTGACAAAGGACTAATATTTTCACCGACTCTATTGATTCTCGTCAGAAAAGAAGCCGACAGAGTAATTGTAAGCGGCAAGACGTAAACTTGCTTTACAACCCGTTTTTCGATTTGCCTGTTAGCGAACGACACTGCTTTAACACGGAATGTGGTGGTTCCTTCTTGCAAAGCTTCAGCTTAATTTGACAGTACAGTTTCGCATTCCACACCTATATCACTGGTGTTGTGAAGTTCTAATTTCTGGGTGTTTTGAATCCTTTGGCGGGAACCAGAACTGAACAAAAATATCTGGATGAACATCACGCAATTGAAGCGGCCACCTCACCTCACGCGTTCACAAGATGAAAAGTGACCCCACCTAAGCGGATTACCCGGCCCCGGATGAACGTGTAACCCGCTTAGCTGGGAGATTCCATTTCTCATGTGAAAGTAACCGAGAATAAAAGAGAGTTCATGTGACAAGGCGGATTACTCCACCGAGGTGGAGTACCCCGTCTACCCGGTGTCTCCCACCTCCATGTGAACAGGCCCTTAGAAAATGCAACAAAGTAAAAAACTTAAATTTATCTTGTTATTGTCAGTATATCCAAAAAATTTGGCTAGAATATTTTTCTATTAGGGCGTACTATTATAGGACTAAAATCAGATATGCTATGGAGAGATACCACGATTGGCACGATTTCTAACATTTATTGGTTTCCCGGTCATTATCAGCGGACAGTCAATAAACGAATCCGTAACTACAATTTTCTGACAATACCTAGCTACATCATAATACTTTTTACTAATAAATACAAATTTTATCCAGTTATTTATACATTATTATCAAAAATATGTTTTTTGTATTGTATCCTCGAAAATATTAGCCAATAAGCTTCCCTGTAAATTCGAGTGAAAACAAAGTTTGTATGTCAAGCAAGGTCTTGATAACTGCTTTGTTGCTCTGTACGGTGCTATCACGGGCGGTGAAAAACACTGGTTACGAGTTTTAAAAGTTTATCTTAAATAAAATAATTCAAACTTTTGTCGACGTGTGTTGATTTGTATTCACGAAGTCCTATTTCCCATACATAAACCCCATCTGCAAGCCGCGGTTTGATGTTCTGCGTTTGTTTTGCAATGAACTTTCCTTTTGACTGCCATCTTTTTTCCAATCCTTACCCCATTCCTCATTTTATGGCCGCGTAACTAAAACCAGGTCCATTCTCCAAACGCGTCACGCGGCCCAATTTAGTGATTACGTCATATCAAACCTTTAGCTTATTTCAGTTAAACTTCTAATACTCGTAACCAGTGTTTTCCACCGCCCGTGGTGCTATGTGAATCATAATCCTTTCGCAGATTTTGCTCAGCGATGTGCATAATTATGTAGATTGTGAGCCACTTACTATTTCTAACAAGTTTCAAACGATTACACCTAATAATAAGGAAGTTACGGTGGTCCGGCCAACGTGGCGCCAAAAATAACCCGGCCTGGATAGGGTTAAGACAAAATCTAATAGAACTGTAGCTCGGCTGTTTCAGGCACATGGCATCTTCTTCTGTTTTCTTGAAACAATTGTTCCAGTTTCCCCAGGTATCTGGCATGAAGCTCGTTGACCTGATTTTCCGAGGCCCTAACAATTTTCTCCACAGGAATCGGGGCGCCAACTGAAACAAAAATGCTGATATGTCAGATGGAAAACAGAATTACAAACTACGTGAAAAGTACAAGCGTGTTAAGTTTTGTCAAAATCAAACGCTTTCCCTAAAGATGCAAAAATAAAATTTTCCCTCGAAGCTATGTTAAATAGAGACAATACTTCAGAGAAAAATCCTTTGAATTAATTTATTGCTACATGTAACTAGGGTTTCAAATCATACACTCTCACCTCTCTACCAGTGCCACTTCCCTCACATAGTACTTTCAAACACTTGCTCTCTTTTAGTTTGCGTTGCCGCTGACCCACGCTCTGTCAACGGTTAATTTAGTTCGTCAGCTTATATGTGCACGATTGCCCATTCGGTCGCACAGATATATGTAGTTGTTCATGATTGGCTTGTTTCTTTCCCGATTTATGATTGGTTCTCATGCTAATCTGGTGATTATGTTACGCAAGCATTGGACCCATCTCAAGGCGTGTAAGAAACAAAACAATAAGAAACGAGTACATATATCCTTGCGACAGAGCGTGATTCTGTACGCGTGTCTGTGCCTAACTTGACAGACTGACAATAATGGAGTCTAGCTCTTTTCGTATCTCATCAATTCCGACGTTTATACAATGTCATCAAATCATACGATTATACAAAGCCTACAAATAGAGCACAATTGGATGACGTCATACCCACAACACGTATGGGGCTCCTCCTACACACCAGCCAACCAAAGAGACCAAAGTACAAACAGGGCGAAAACTTCCCAATTGTCTTCTGCACTTGTCTCATTACGTCACCGGTCCAAGTTCCTCTCTTATTGCCCACTGCAGGGTGGGTGTCGTTTTGTCCAAAACCAATGACAGGTACGAGATGAGAGCTACAAGAAAAGCAATTCACATTTTAAAACACAATGCTCAGTTAGTCTGACGTTGGGTCTGCCACATAAACTAAGGCAACTTCGTACGTCAAGATTCTAACTTAGAGGCCCTTTCTCGGATTGGGGTCATGTATGGCCCTCTTTGTATCTTGTTTAGATGAACAACTACTGCTTTATTTGAAACAGAATTATTTGTGTCGAGGAAATTACCATGACTTGACTTCGCCTCGGCTTTATCTTGACATAACCGGTTATCACAACACTGGATGTGTTACAAAACTGATATAAATTCTTGGGGAATTTACAATTTGTTTGTGAGTGTCGAGACTCCAGAAGTAGTGAACTATTCAACCTGGAGCATTATCATTGTTTCTTTTCACTGCCACATAAAACGGGACGACGACGACAACAAAATTAATAACAACATTAACAATAACGACAACTATAATAATAATAATAATAATAATAATAAAAATAATAATAATAATAATAATAATAATAATAACAACAACAATATCAACAACAAATAATGTTATAATGAGTAATGTTAGTCATCAAGTATCCATATCTGTACAATGAGGTGCTGCAGAAAATCATACACAAGAATTTACGATGAACGGTTCTAATTAATAGTCCTACCACGTTGCATTTTTATCCAATGTATGATTTTATCTAGCCTCCTCCGCAGTCAGCTCAGTGAGGCAAAACTTTGGCTATATTTTGCAATTATGAGAAAATAAGGGGCCAATGCAGGTATGTGACATCTGATGATGAACAATGAGGGTTTAGTGATGGCAAAGGGGTAGTGATGGATAACAGTGGCGGATAAGAGAAAAAGAAGCATGTCCCCCACCTAAGGAATAATTTTGCATGCTCGAACCACATGCGCAGACCAAATTTTATTGTCGAACTTTGGAAGACAACTCCCTTCACTTTTTCTCTCGCCCCTAGACTCGCGGTATCGCTACTGGAGTATCGTTACTTATCATTTGCCCTCGTTGGCCCCGTACTCGCTTATAGTTGCCAAATAAAGCCATAGTTTTGCCTCACTGAGTTGCCGGCGGAGGAAACTAGATTTGATCCTACGTGATGATTATTACTCGGCCCGGAAGGGGGTCGAGTTGAGGTTTCGACTCAGAGTTTTTTGTTTATCTCGGGGTCGAGGTGTTATGCGCATGCGTCACCGCGTGTCAGAAATATCAGTTTCAGCGTTGGTACTAAAGTGGAAATATTATGGTTTGGTTCTATTGCACCACAGATTTGACTTCGAAGATTGCTGGAAAGGTTGGATATTGATGTTTTTTTGGCATTCCTCGTTTTATTTTTTCACCCCCGCCACATACATTATACAAACACATCGTTGCTGTCAAAGCGACGATCGATATGCAGAGTCCACACGGAAAATTGTTGTTTAAGTCGGGGATTTAATTTTCGAAACGGGCTCTGCTTGTTTATATTAACATCCTTCGAAATGTGATAACCTCTTTTAACTGAAGAATTTTGCATGTATAAAATCAAAACAGCGACAAACAAATATCCCGGCAAATATCGACTATCGTCTTTTCAAATGCCTTGGTGGAAACGTTATTAATAAAACTAGGAGATAGCGCTTTATACGTGCTCTTTGGGAGCTACAGAAAAACACCGAAACGAATACAGCTTCTCGCTTAATGTTATTTTAAAACGCAGCAGGCGCTCCAGTTTGCTTTCACGCCGAGTCCACAGCTGTTTTCGATCCGTGAAATAGCAGGATACAGACTGTCATCTTTCGAATGTCGGTCGGTTTGCTGCGCTAAATGTTGATATACTGCACCAGTTGAAAAGTTAGTTCTAAGACTAGATAAGCATTTTAGTGACTGTGTAGTTAAACACTTCACAAAGTGATTTCTATTATGACATGCAACACTAGTTACGTAACAATTTCGCTAGCAATAAAGACAAAGAACAGCATGCGATCCAGTTTTTCTTGATCCGCGAAGGATACAGACTGTTCTTTTTCGAATTTGCACAGGAAACCCAGGCTCAAAGTGAGTCTAGTAGCCTGATAGAATTTTTAAGACTTTGGTTCGGAATTTCGTTTCTGGCCGATAACTCTAGAACTACTGAATCAAATAAACTCTGACTTAACTGAAGTGTTGTATGTGTCGTTATTGTTCCCTGGTAGAAATTTAAAGATATTTCGACGATTAGTAGACCCTAATTTCTCCCCCACCGAAATATACGAAGTATACGTTGTTTCAGTCAATATAAAAACAGTTAATAAGCATACGGCAAGTTCAGGGCCGAGTTAGGCTGTTAATACAGCCTCTTGTTTTAAGATTCTCTGCTAGTCCATCTAATATCAGTCCAATATGCTCCTCACTGCTTCTCTGAACTTGTGATTTGTTCCGGCATTCCACAAGGTTCAATTTTATTAGTTGTTATCATTATCATTATGGTTATGGTTATGGTTACTACTATTGTTATTGTTATTATTGTTAATGTTAGTGCTAGTGTTAGTGTTAAAGTTAGTGTTACTGTCACTGTCACTGTCACTGATAAAGTTACTGTTACTGTTGTTGCTATTGCTATTATTATTGTTACTGTTATTGTCATTGTCATTGTCATTGCTATTATTATTGTTATTGTTATTGTCATTGTCATTGTTATTGTTATGCTAAATAGTTTTAGAGCTACGGCCCTCGGACATTTCTCCCCCTCCCAACCCCCTTCCTCTATCTCTCTCAGCCTAGACTCACCCAGTCTCCAGGGCAAGACGTATAAAACCCTTTCTGTTCTTGAGAATAAGGTTGTAGGTTCCAGGCTCATTTTCCAACATCTCCGCAGCTCCGCCGACGATGATGACGGCCGAGTGCCCAGGCCCTTTCTTGGTCAGCACATGTTCCAGCCCATCACGTGACACGTTAATTCCGCCGAGGCTCATCAGAATGTCACGAATGATAAAGGAATAGAAGAAAACTAAATAAAAAAAGAAAAATTTTATGAAAGATTACTCTCAGATCAGGATTCCCATTTTGCTGTATTTTTATCCCTTACAAAGAAGCACTATAAAACAATGTAACAATTATGACAGCGTAACAATATATACACCATAGTTGCCGTGACGACCTCAGCAGGATAAAACGAAACCTAACTGTGGTTATACGAAGTTGTTTAAATTGTAAAATGTTGTGAAGTGAAACCCCGTACACTGAGATATCCCAAATGATACCTTCTTAAAGGAAATGGACCCACACGAAGAAATGACCCCGGCGGGATTAACTGATTCGAACCCACAACTTAATGCATGGTTAACTTACCTGGATTAACTTGTACATCTAAACTTTCTTTGCTATGTTGACAACTGAAATATGTTGTATGCTGCTTGCTCCAAATCAAAACTTTAGCTAGGGTCCCGTTGGACTAAATTGGACCGTGATTTGACTAAAATAATTCTAAAAGTGCGCAGCAATACCCCACGATGCAGACTTGTTTACAGAGTTGAGCTGCTAACAATTCAAAAATATTGAAAAGGGATTAGCCTGCATGGCAATCACAATCACAGTCACTATCACAATCACTCGAACTCCAGCTGCGAACGCTACTTTACCGCGCCAGTTCTACATTCTACAAGCAAACAAACATTCCTCGTACCAAACCAGTTCACTCACAAAACTAAAGGGTTCTTATAAAAAAAATTTGGACGAGCATTTTTGAGCAATTTAGTGAAATTTTGGAAAAATCCACTGGCATTTTAGTGAGGTCGAGCATTAAGCATTAGCATTTTAGTACAAAAAAACATAATTTACAAAACCCATTGAATGTGATAGCATTAGCTTGCATCAGGCCGCGAACGAGAAGACGATCGAGCCGTTCATCGTCTTTCAACTTCCGCATTGATAAATATTAGACTTGCTACTAAAGTGGCGTCCAAGCGGATGTTTTTTATTCTTATTGGAGAACTACTGCTTGTCATACTGCGTTTCGTTTTACGTTTTCGGCCCTTGAGGTGGCCCGTTATAAGTGTCCAGTTATAAGTGACCCGTTGTAAGTGGCCCGTTATAAGTGGCCCGTTATAAGTGACCTGTTACAAGTGGCCCGTTATAAGTGACCTGTTGTAAGTGGCCCGTTATAAGTGGCCCGTTATAAGCAACTTGTTATAAGAAGCCCGTTATAAGTGCAGTTATGACGATGTAGCTGCAGCCGATGCGGAAATAGCTTGTTTTAAAATTAGGAATAGGAGGCAAGCAAGTTGTTGCTACGCAACTAAGCTCAGTTACGGGCACGTCCGCCCTGGTGTCAAAAGAACTCGGATATGTTGTCAATTTTAAACCCAGATTAAAACCGTCATTCAGCTAAATCCAACAATAATTAGAAATTAATGCCTCCAAGTCCAACAAAGACATCTTGTCAGAGAAATATTGGGTCTGTAAAAGGTGTAAAACAGTCATTCCTGCATAATTTATTTTCTTTATCGCACAAAGTAAAATGGTTCCAATATCTGAATGCCACAGGAAGAATCAGGTTTTAAATTTGTACTCTGACTTATGACCTATAAACTTCGTATCCGTTTCCATATAACGCTAAGCGCCACAAACAGTGATTTTCTAACTTAATGAGGCTGCGGTAATGTCTGCGGCAGGGCCTGAACGGCTGAGGATAGGTTCGAAATAAAATGCAAACACTAAGTCACCTATAAGAAACAATGTATTGCCAAGTAGCAAGAAACAAATAAACTAATTCATGACTGAATAATGTACGACTCTTACATACTTTTGTGTGCGGCCAGATGAGGTACAATTCCAGGAAATCTCTTGCTGAACTGAACTGCTTCAGTTGCGAAACAGATCAGAGCTCCATCAGTCAAAATGCCGTGTGGGTGGTAACCAAAAACATAGTTTTTCTCTGGATCCAACTCCGCTGTTTTTGTTAAAGAAATTGGAAAATAATCCCGCACATAGTTGAAGATGGCAAGTCTGCGCATGGAGTGCGATCCATAGTCTCTACCGCCGCGGCAAGGAGACTTTAGATCCAGGAGTATCCATGTTAAGTAAACTAGTGCCAGAGGGTAGTACGGTGTGAAGAGAAGACTCAAGACGAATATGGTGGTGAAATGACCTACACCGAGAAATATCACTGTGTAATATACTACAAGGCAGGCAAACTCTACGTAGCTGTTCAGAAACAACACCATTTTCAGGGAATGCATGTCGGAAAGACGTAGCTTGCGTCTTGTTATGATAGCTATCAGTTATTTCAGGATTGTGGAGCGAATTTGGTAAATCACGCGATTGAATCGTGAGTGGTTGACAGCTTTCCGCACGCGCGCGTATTGGATTACAGATGTCAAATTTGGCCACAATGTATTCTTTCAAACGCCAGTACTGTCACTACGTAATCAAAGTAGTGAATCGGCGAGTGTGGCGGCGAGCGAGCAGGGATTTTACATGCTCAATTTACTGACGATTTGTAAAGGTAAAAAATCCCGGTATTTGTCAATGCCGACTTCCTGCTTCACAACTAGATAGATAGATAGATAGATAGATAGATAGATAGATAGATAGATAGATAGATAGATAGATAGATAGATAGATA
>JAOEJI010380419.1:0-10404 GCA_025448255.1 Umimayanthus chanpuru
AAAAGCCATCAATGAAAATCTCAGTTTGATCAGCGTACGAAAGATAAGTAGACGTCGGCTGATTGAAGTGTATAAAAGAAACACGGTTCATCAGCAACTACACTTTGAGACTTCAGTTGGATAGATCTGGTAACTGGGAATCTTATTAATTCTTCTAACTTAGTTGTAATTGATCAACAACGCCTCCACTTCAAATTTAAAACGCTTTTAACATTGCACAAGAATCTGTCGTTCATGTAATGTCGTCATTCCACATTTCGCCGAAAATATTTGAAAATTAGAATTGTAAAAGCTTGGTTCAACTTTAAACAGAGTTTTCAAGCCTTTAATTTAATCTCAATGAATTTCGGGAATTTACGAAACTAACCGGGAAAAAGGTAAATCTTTGAACAACATCTGAAATGAAACAAAAATGTTAAAAATTGCAAATAATATCTGAGCGAGTTTTCCTCTACTCTAAATAACTGGTAGGTGTTTGATCATCCATGTCAATAGTGGAATTAATACACTCCTTTTTATAAAAACATCTATTCTTTTTTCGGATGAGGTTGAATGTTTTCACTTTTTTAAGGATTTCAGTCTAAAGAGATATTGAAACGTTCTTTTAACTGATCACTTTGGAGTCTTTTTAAGATAATTTCCTTCTGATTTCTTCATTGTTCCCAAAACGAGCTCTTCCTTAATGCCGCAGGACTCGTTGTGGTAACGTGTAAGATTATGTGTGAAACTGCAACGCTGCCATTTCGTCTCATAAATAACATGTCGTTAGAAATGTTACTTAACAGTGCAGTAATAGCTATTTTTATATATTTTCAAAACACATTATAAAGGTTTCTTACTCAGTTGCAGCTGCCTGAGATGCGCTATCGGCATCTTGTAGTTCGCCTTTTTACAATAAGGTTTTAACAAAATAAGTGTACTGTCTTTTCCAGTTTGAAAAACCTAAAAGTATCTGTCACAGAATATACTAATATCCAAAATTGGAACTATAATACTAAGCTTTTTGACATTTAATAGTTTAAAATTAGTCTTGATTCATCTTAGGAATTCCACTAAGAGTGCATGAGGGTGAAATGAATATTTAATTATCAATAAGTATCTGTGTTTCCGTGTTTTAGATAAATAGAGCAACGTTGTAGTTATGACATCTTTACATTTCATTCCTTTGGCGCAAAACAGTCTGTCATGCATCAATGTCCTGAAGCCGTGTACGAGTAGCTTTGAGGAAGACGTTCCTAAATTTGTGCAAAAACCTCGACTTTAGTTTGACTTCGAAAGACATGTCGAGTCTCTAAGGTCCTCTTTGTTTTGCTAAGTAAACTAAGTTCACTACTTATTTATAATTTTAATTGGAATAAAGTCCTCGTTATTCTAAGCTCGTTAGCAATACAGCGCTACGCTGTTCTGTTGTCGTCTGACACCTCAAGATAGAACTATAATTGTAATAATAATCCGCAAGTTTGCTTCTGCATCCAGACAACTACGACTTGCTTCCAACGAAGAACAACTAGTGTTGTCCTAAGTTGTAATGATTCACAAATCTCTTTTCCAACTGCCAGATCGCACCATAACAACAATCAAAATCAAACTTTAGAACGTTCAGAAGTCATTATTTATGATCTAACAACCAGTGTAACGACGAAGAAACTCCAAAACGTATAATCATGTTTTCAAAATCGTAAGTCACTCAAACTTGTCAAATGCCTTGCCCCCTTCTCCCAAAAATAATGGCTCAATAGTGTGTAATTTTAATTTTATCCAAGATCTTCGTTTGTTTATTATGTTCACAGCAGGATTCACAGCAAAGTAACTAGTTAGAGCAACCTTCTACGTTGTGTAACGTATTCCTTTACAGAGCGAAAGCTAGTTGAATATATCGTACACGAAGAAGTTGTTCTTAAAAGTTAATTTGAGTCGTAAAATATGCGATGACGGTTTCACAAGCTCTTGATAATTCTTGGCCAAGTCAAAAGAAATAAATACATCTAAGTCATCTAAGTTTTCTACCTTTCTACTGCTCAAGGAACAAACAAAGAGATGACCATTTATAAACATGTCGTATTTAGCTAAAAACAACGACAAATATAAATGTAAGGAATTGATCTAGCGAGACGAGCAGAAGAACGAAAAACTTACAGGCAATATTTCCGACATTGTGCCCTCTACTGGAAATTCTGCAACACTTTCGTTTTCCTTACACCATTTTTACGACAATTTTTTAATTTGTTCTCAGTATAATGTTTATACAATATACAAGCACAAGTGCAGCAACTTGCATATAATTTAATTTGTGTATATTTGTTTACCATGTAAAATACAAAACTTCGTTTCACAAATTTACATAAATAGAAATAGTGATGAGACCTTTATTAGGCGAAGTTCCTCTTAAAAAGAAAAGAAAATAGTAACTTTGGTATGGATATCTGTCGAGCAACTGAGACATGATAATTTGTGTATCAGTCAGGCACGATGTTGTTTTCCCACAAGTATTTTTCAAACGATTTTTAAATGTGTTTTTGTTGGCAGTTCTTTTATTGGTATCAGGTAGTCTATGTCAGAGTTTTGGGCCTTGGAAAGGTATTGCAAACGGTTGGATATTAGTTCGACAGGCGTGAGATTGGTAGTACTCGAGATTCAGATGATCAGGTTTTGCCCATTCATCTGGAAACTAGTAAATCAATGCTCTAATATTTTTCAAGAGGGGAGTGTTCATGCATAAGACCTTTGACTGATCGATGACATCGCGATCTCGTAATCCCAAAAAGAGAGAACAAGGAAGAAATATTGATCAACTTCAGCAATTCCCAGTCATTTTTAATAGGCGGAATGAGAAAATTAATGTGTCATACTGTAAGACCTTTAAGGCGAAACGATCTTTCTTTTATCACCTCCTTGTGATGTGGAATTCGCTCAGCCCTACTACTAAGTCCAGCCAGCCTAACGCTCGCACCTTGCAAATCATGGAAAAACAGGAAATGAGGGCAGTGAAATAAAGAGAAAGGAATTTTTTACATAGAATCTAGATTTTTTTCAATGAACTATAGATTCGACTTTTTTCAGTATTTTTGTAATTTTTTCCTCAGTTATTTTGCATGTAGTATTGCTTGTTAGATCTCAATTTAAGTTCTTTACGATGATCTACTAAAATGTGTTGTATTAAAGTTTGTTGACAAGAAAGTTTGCTTCTTTGCTTTATGATCACTGAACTTGCATATAGAGATATCTCGCGCTGAACTCAAAACGAGATAGAGACAGTTTATGATTGCAAAAGTGCATGGTTTTTTTTGCTAATATAGTGATAGACTCCGTTAATGCGTTATTTTACTGACACCGCTCGCTTAGTTCTTAATTTCTTCCAAGCAAATTTAGGAAAACTTGCTTGCAAATTAACAAGAAAGTGTTTCATAACATTCCAGAATAAATGCAGTGCATTGAGTTTTGGTACAAACTTTGCTATTGAAAAGCAATGCTGAGCAAAGTGTCTTTTGATTGTATTTATGGCAAAAACCTAAAACAAATAGCGCTTTATTTATCAACTGAAATTGTGAATACGCAGCTAGCATGCAAATGATTATGTTTAGCATACTGAAGCACCATTTGAATCTTTAAAATACATTGTTACAAGAAATACGTAAAACTATAATTATATTTATTCATTTTGCAATGGATTAAAAGGGTATATAAAGTGTAATTAAAGGCTTATTTTGTTGATGTCATTTGTTGCCAAGAAGATATTTCATTTCAATATGGCTATTGTCCTCTCGGAACACAACCCATTGGTCCATATCAGCAGGTCCTCCTACTTTGCCTTGCCAGTACCCACTGTGTTGATGAAAGCAGCTACTCAGTAGGTTGTATTTTGAAGAGTAGACTTACGCCAAATCCTCCAGGATGCTCTCAGATCAATATACTACTTTGCCATTATCCTGATAAAGTTACTCCGGCCAAACGTTAGAAGAACATACAACTTGAAGAGGTAGTAGGATTATATTGGGGAAAAAGGAATAAGATGAAGAAAATGTGGAACATTTATTTTATTAAGCGGTTTCACTGTTTCCTTAGAAATGAAAATGTAGAAATTTGGTTTGTTAGAGATTTTTTCTTCAGGAGATGCTACTGCTTTTCTAAAAAAAAGTATTTTCTCAAAATGTTTGGTTCCGCTACTTTTGAACACGTGGAGGTTTTAGTTTTATTCATCAAAAGGTAATAAATCAACCTTGATAATGTTTTTAAAGTCTGAAACCTTGATGGCATAGCAGACCTCAGGTCTGGTAATCAAACTCTCGCGATGCTCAACGATAATAGTCAGGTAACAATTTGGCAACTTGCAATGTTATGCGCTCATGATCTTGTAATGTAAATATTTAGACTTGTTTGGGCCTATACTCTGACAGCTTGTTTCTAAATTTAGTATTTGACATGTATCCTGCCGTGCTTCATATGCTATGTCACGTATGTTTTCTTAGATGCTGTAAAACCTGGCAGGGCTCGACTGAATTCCGGCTCCGTCGAGGATTTTGAAAAAAAATTCGACACAACCAAAGCAATCTTCTGCCGAAGTTGCACGGTAGGGATCTTGTGATTTCTCTTCAGTATACATCGTGGGTTATCTATACTTTCAACTAGTTTGCTGTTTAACTGGCAGACATCTCTTAGATTTTCGAGGAAACTTGTTTTTAGCGTCAAGGACTAAAGGTAAATATAAAAGCTATATTTCTAATAATTTTATTAAGTGTTTGAAAAGGAAACAAATACAGAACAGGACTGTAACAGAAACTCTAATTTTCGCTTACAGTCATTGAAATGAGTTAATTATTCACGCATTCAAGCAATTTCATGATACTCTTCGAATTTCTTTGGAATGATGACTCACTCGCCTTTTCTACAAAAAAGCCAGATAAGTTTATCATGTGGACAGAAAAGCAACTTTTCACTTTTTAAATTTTTTTATGCTAAGTTAAGAGGCAACTAATTCGTGATTAATTTAAATCTTGAACTCAGTTCTCAGTTTTCTTACTGTTAACTTCAACTAATAATGAGCGACCAATGTAAAGCATCATCTATGCTTAAGATAAGCCTTTTCACTTGTGATTTTAAAAACATGATGTAATATGACGGATTCGACGTTCCTAATCAATATACCACCATCTATAAAAGATTATGTTTACAAAAACTTGGGTCACTTTGGGTATGAACTAACAGTTTGTTTGACCACTGGAACTGACCGCACAGCATACTGGGCTATCTTTGTTGATATTTCTGAAAAATGTTTCTGATCGAACAAAGTTGAGATGCAATAAAGTAAGGTAAAAACTATACAAACCCGGAGTTCGGCGGCAACATGAACTTAAAAATTCATTAACAAGTCAAAACGAAGGACACCGTGACAGGAACATAAACTTTAATATAAGAGCTACAAGCTTAGTGGCGATAAATGCTTGAGCGCGCAATCTTGGATGACAGAAGTAATATTCACCTCTAGGTTTTGAAACTATTCGCTATTACTTTGTAACATCTTGCATCGTTATCGAACAAATAGAAAATTTTAAACCAATTCAAATAACGATGGTTTTTTAATCAGTTATTTCATAAAAGGTTGATTTAGAATCATTTAAGAATCTGCTTGGAAATGTTTTCGCTGAGAGTTAATGAAAGCTCTTCTTTAGTAGCAGCTTATTTTAAACAGTATCAGAAACTTACAGGAGCATCACAACTACAGTTGAATACCTTGTTTTCAAAGTTATTACTTTTGGCTTAGTATCGAACGAGTGTTGATAAATATATCTCGACAATTATATAATTCATGCATGAAAGGTGTAAAAATTCTAAACTCGACAATAACGGTTTTTTTTCCGAACTTTATGTCAACTTTATTTGAGCACCGAATCAATTGGTTTCTGACAGGTGAACTAACAGGGGCGCATCTCGCACTAAACAGTTAACTTTAAAATTGAATGCGAGAAAAGCCAGAAAATTTACTAGTGTTATTAACTTTTAGAAATATGCATAGCAGGCGTAGTTTCTACTTAGAAAGTTTATGCCGGGGACACACTATAGGTGAATTTTGTACGCCGATTGCAGCGATTAGCGAAATTCGCCTAGGGTGTGACCTACTGCGATAGCAAATTCGCTAATCGTAGCAACTGGCGTGTAAAAGCGCCAGTATCTAGCCCTGTCAGATATCAGCGATTAAAAACGCCGCAGTTCGCAGATATTCGCAGTTGGTCCGTCTAGTGTGCCCACACTAGACGATTTTATACGCTCGTCGCAGCGATCAAATCAGTTCGCTGCGATCGGCGTATAAAATCGCCTAGTGTGTCCCCGGCCTAACCAAGGTTTGATCTTGAGCTTCCACAAAATCTACGCGCTTGTTTCATCTTCTTTAATATTTACACGATCTATCGATAGCAGAGTAGTTTACAAACCGAACGAAGAATCTCCCCTGCAACGATAATACTGTCATCAGGAGACAAACGACAACTTGCCGTACTCTTGGAAAAAACCTCGGATGCTGTTCCGCTTTTTTAGAGTTAACTCGATAGTTGGCTGTTTACACCACGCCGCAGGCGGGTGCTCTAAAAGAGACACTTTTATAAACTGCGAGGCCTATAGATTAGCAACTGACGAGTCGGCACGTAAAATCGGAGAAGCACGTACTAAAATCAGCTTTATTCAGTCTTATAAACAAAAAAATTCGAATTTAAATATGGACTAATGAAATGAATATTAAAAGTGCTTAAACTGTGAAAAACAATGACGTTTTATCTCGAGAACCATTTTGTATTTAGTAATAACAAAAACTAACTTGGTGGGGAAGTGGTTTTCTTAAAAATTACGTGTTCACTTTTAGAGCTTTTTCATCCTGAAAGAAAATAAAGACAACTTGCTATAGTGAACCTACTAGCCCGTCAGGCTACCACGCAGCGTTCTAAGATTCATTTTAATTTAGATATTTCTGATTTTGTATGCATATGGTTTGTATAAAGGAAGAAATTATTTGATCCGAAAGAAAAACTTGATATAGGCATTTCAGTTAAATACGTTCAATGACACTTGAGGTATTTTTTGGTTAGAATTGTATGTACTTAAAAAATTGTGGTATATTTTTCACAGTCGAACAATAAATAATTGTTTCACTAGTTAAAACGTTTTTTTTCTCACTCCGTAAACATCACTGCCAGCAGATAAGTTTTTTGGATATGTATTCACGAGCTTCGTCTCCATCACCGAGCGGTTTAAAACTAAAGAGCGTCGCTAAAATGTTGAAAATCACAAACTTTTCTCTTGAATGAATGGTGCTCTTTTTGCGTGCTTTTGTAGAATATAAAATGCTAATAGTATTTAATTTCTTAGTCTTCGGTTAATGTCCTCGCTTCCCCTTTTTCAGACTGTTTACTTCTCTAGTTTTGTAAACGTCTTCTAAAAATGTAAATAAATTTTGACAATAAATGTTTCTGTTTTTCTGCTGGAATTATTCTCCGTTGTTGCCTTAATGTTTGTTTTCTTCAAAGGTTTAGCAATTCTTTGTGATTTTGATTACTAAAACAGCAGAAATAAACCCGCGGCTTTTTAACTCACATGATGTTTCCTGTTTTTCACATTTCGGGAATTAAATTTAATTATGATTTTTTAATTTTAACAAAACACGCTTCTTAACTCATGTGAAAGAAGTAAAAATAAAGCATTAGCCATTTGATTTTTAATGAAATCTGGAACAGCATATGCTCCTGTAAACACACAGCAAATCAAAATAAGAATGTTTTTCTGTACCAAAAATTACATTTTAGAATTTCTTATTTAGTTTTTATACAGAAAATATCAAATCTTTATATGCTCAAACAGAAAGGATTAAGTAAGCTTCTTCTCAATTTTGAGTCAGTGCTTGTGGTTTTACATCGGAAGCAATAAAATTAAAATATCTGTGTGTATCTGATTGAAGGACGATGACTGAACGAATGAATCTGTTCCTGGGGGCCTAATGCATTTTCTGTTTAAAATGCATGACTACGAACTGTGCAGCTCGCTTTGATTTTTGTGGATACGTACTAGGATCATTTTCGTAGTTTTTCATCTAAAGAGATGTCACTGTTTCATATCACACGTTTTGTTTTTGAATAACCACCTTTAATGATCACCGAGGAGCAAATTTGGCCAAATTTTACTGAGAACAAATTGAGAGCAATGCTGGCTCAAGCTTTGATTCTTTAAACTTTTCCCCTTCTCTTTAGTTTTCCTTAGTTTAGAAATAAGCATACTTCAAAAACAGACTGGCTGAATTTGTCCTAAACAATTAAGAACAATTTATCTCGTTCAAAACTACCTGGCTCTTGTCAGAACCGTGGAGACTCATTCTGTATAACTACAACTTTCTTTAATACAAGAAAGTTCAGGTTAACAGAACGGTCAAAATTTAGAAACATGCTAAGAACACACAACATGCCGAGACAAAAATAAATGAGGAAAGTTCATGTATTTTTAAGTGGGGAAAACCATGATAATACTATCGCCAGACAGTAGTACGAACTCACACTTTGGTAGACACACGGGTACGAACCAAACAGAAGGACCGTGAGACGTTGGGTGGAGCGTAGCAATCCAAAATACAGTAATTCAGTTTAACCGCTAAAATAAAAATGAAAACACTTTTAAGAAATTTGAGAATGGAATTCTACAATACAAAAGCTTCTGTTTGCGGCTGGTGTTGCCGGGACTACTACATTACTTTTGTGGCTTTCTTTTAATTACTTTTGAGCAGGAAGATGAAAGCCAGTTCCATTAAGAGGTGTATCCTCAGCCTAAGAAACAAGTTATTATAAGAAAAACAAATGTATCAGTTTCAACGGATCAACAAATAGTAACAGGTTTTGAATATTTTATCTAGTGTAACCTTTTCTTTTCTTTTTATGTGTGGCTAGACCACGAGTTTGCAGTCTTTCCCGCAAGTGTTGCATCCCAAGCTAATTCTCTAATGACTAGCTTGCAACCGGCAGATTATGAATACTTTGTATGTCGCCTTGAAATAACTCTCCTCGCTTATCTTAACTCCTCGGATAATGTGGTAGACGTTGTTTTTATTGTATTTTGTTGCAAGTATCTCTGGATCAGAAGCTTCGTATTTTATCTCACTTTAATCTTTCAAAGAACAAAATTTATTACCAAAACTTTCATATTTCAATTTAATTTGCTGTAATGATTTCAGCCGCGACCAAAGAGATCTTGTAAGCAGGTGCTCCAGATCTATTTTATCTCTTCTGAACGTCAACAGGTCAAAGTTCTAATTAAAACACTGTTAGTGTCTAATATCGTTTTTAAATTTTGACGAGTTATTTTAGCAACTTTTGATTTAGTAAATGGAAAAGGCAAATTTAATTAATTATTTGGACAAGACTGAATGAACGAGTAAACTTCTTCGGTGTCTACAAATCTCAAGTGTTTCCTATTACTTGACGGCCCGTTATTTACTACTCAAGCCAAGTGGGAGTTCTGTTACTATCTATATTGTGCCAACTTCGTCATATTTAATATAACATTGATATGACAAACTTTTGTTGAAAAAGTTTTGAAAGTATTAAAATTCGGAGTTAGTTATGACGTTTGTAATATCAAAAAAAAATATGATGCATAATTTTTTCTTCCAAATTAAATTTGTTTTCAAGAATAATATATTTTTAAAAAGAATAGCAAGTTTGACTTACCGTGTTTACTCTAAACATTTCACTAAAAGTTTTATGTTAAGTCGTAGAAGCTTTTAGGTTTTTTAGTTGTTTTGTTTTCAAGAACTATTGAAGAAGTTGGCGGAATAAATTAAGGTGTTGTCAGGGAACTTCCATGATCTTCCAAACTGGATAATTTCTTGTGTATGATTTATAAAACCTTTACAACAGGCAATCTTCGAACAAGCACAAGTTTTTTCCACGATATCTATGATATTAAGTATTAAAAACAAACCTAAAACATCTCTTTTCTTAAATGAATACAATGAGAAAACAGATTTTGATAAGCACCTTGTTTAATATGTGATTTACCATGGTAACAGTTGAGGTTTAGTTTGGGGTTTAGCATATTTATTTCAGTGCGTTGACACTACGAATCAGTTCTTAATGCATCGCGTTGTCAGTCAAAACGCTCTCTGAATGTAATAGTTACTGTATGTCTACCCTAACTAACGGTTATGAGATAACTGTGCCCGGATCACCACCAAATACCAGCTGTATATTTGTACGTTACCAATCTGAAATTTTGGTTTTGAACATTAAGACAGCGTGATCTGAAAGCACAAAGGAGCAAAAGGTTTGTCGATAGTTCTGAGTTATTTGACAAATGCAAATTATGTTTGAAATTAACATTTAGCTCGATTAGCCCCTGCTATTTCTAAATGGCTGTGCTCTCATCAACTGCAAACAG